>JACEGR010000601.1:0-243393 GCA_014170235.1 Listronotus bonariensis
TAAGAACGCAGCTTTAAACTAAATGATGATATTTGATCGGGCGCGCACTGTAGTTGCAAGCAAGTTGCATATTATACTTTATGAATCTTACCCAATTAGCATCGGTACATGATTGTACTCCCCAGACGATATTACTGTAAATGGCTCTTTAGTTATAATAGCATCCGGACTAATTCTTTCAATAACTGGTGTAAATGGTCTAACAGTGCCATAAATCAGAGGCTGAAATGTAAATATAATTTTAAATACACTATTGGACAAATAAAATGTTTAATTTGAATCTTAAATTACTTCGCTGTTTCTTAATCAATTTTAATTATCTTTTTCCACGACCGTTAAAAAACCGCAGTTTTTTAATCGTTAACATGAAGGTAAAGTACTCCATTCTAGTACACTACATAAAGTGTTAAAAACGTAACTTTTTTACACTTCGAACACTTTGAATTAGTGTTTTGTTTCCACGCCTACTACAATACACTTAAATATCAATTTATGCAATGTAACAGTAAGCGCGACATCAACTGAACCAAACGGTCCAGTTACCTTTGATTTCGTCATTATGTCTTTTAGTTCATGTGTCACTAATTTTAAAATTTAACAGTTTGCGAATAAATTTATTAGAAATTATTTAAAATTAGTAATAATAAATTTTGATGACTAAGAAATTGAAAACGAATTTATACTGTTTAAGTACTATTTCTAAAAAGTAAGTATATTTAATTTTCTAAAATTGAATCACGGCATAGTTATGAAGAGAATAATTGTCTTTTAAAAATAAGGAGGCTATAATTTTTTGTTGTAATTTAATGGCTGTGCTGCAAAAATTTAAATTAATAAGTTTAAATATATAAAAGATGTATAAACTGATAATTTGGGAAATTTTTATACTATATTATAACATATATAAAGCGTCTTTTTTTTTTACTCATGGGATTGCCGCACTCGCCTAACGGCTCGTGCCGTCAAACTTCCCATTCGTAAAAAAAGTATCACTTTATGCACTTGTTACATAAATTACTATTTTGCCCAGTTGTAACTCCTTTAATCAAAATTACTTATTTACATATATCGGGATTTTTAAAAGTTTTAATGGCTTTAGTGGCGAAAGAAATAGGCTAAATGTTGCGGAACTGAAAATTTTTGAACAGTCTGTGAAATAATTTACTGTATTAATTTTTTACCAGTATATTTGATTATTTTTTGTATTAATATTTTTATTCTAAAGGGACACAAATTTTCAAATAAGACAATGATCGTCTTGTACTGGTTGTCAAATTATAAATTTACACTCCAATGAACTTCTTTATATTTAACAGTACAAAGTATTAGTTTATTAAGTCAGTTTCGTAGTTTCCAAATCAGTGCTCAGAATTTTGTTATCTTATAAAATATATGGGGTACAAAAATTTAAAGACCTTTGGGGCCGTTTAAGTAATACGTAAGCAGATTTCTTACAATAATTAATCCCCCTTTCCTCCATGTCATCAAAAGTAAGCAAAGTGTTACCCCCCTATCATGCTTACGTAATCATTTGTATAATGCATTTTTCTTTTAATGCATTTTGTCTTTTCATTGTTTTATAAGCAGCAATTATAATTTTAGGGATAAGAAAATAGCCTTAGGATAAAGGACTATAACGCACAAAAATATTCATTAAAACAAACTTTACTGACCGTATTCAAAACATAGAGCAAAAGGTACAAATATTATAATATTAATTAATATTACGAGCAAAACAAACGTTCTTACAAATTTTTGTTTGTATATTAATGATTATATCAAGCCATTCGAATACAAAAATACAAAAAAAAACATAGTTTATTATTGTGGCCAGTCGACAGAGTCAATCATAAGAAATGAAAAGTTTTCATCTCGCAGTTCTCGAGGCTGAAGCGAGATTCCTAAAGATGTCTTGAGCAATCGCTGGCAAAACGTAGAATAACGATTTCAATTTGACGCGGCCTAAACTCAAGAACCAAGATTCTCCAGTTCTAGTACTTATAAGTACCTTAAATGGTTTTAACATTCACCTTATAAAAAAAATCATAGTAGATCGGATTTATTCTTAGTCACTAATTGTAATTATTCTTCAATATTCTTAGAAACAATATCAAATTCCTTGTAGGACTTTTGCTTGTAATTTAAATATACACCATATTTCGTTCAGTTACTACATTTTGTACTTTTGTATTTGCAACTTTTAAAAAATTTTGGTGTAACTTGGACTTACCTATTTGAAACTACATTTCGACAGTTTGCGCCGTAATTCCCATACTTGATTCTAAACGAGTACCTAAATGTATTCATTATTTGTGGAAATCGCCAAAAATGTGTATTGTTTTAAGGTATGGGCGCAGTCAGGAGTACTCAGCCGCTTAACCGCGAGTTAAGTGGAGTATAAAAACTATTAAAATTAAGCCACTCTATTGGTTTAATTTGCCAATTTTGACACTCTGCTTACTCAGCGGCTGAGTACCTTTAAATACGCCCCACTGTGTGGGTGGGTTGCCATATGTGTAAACCAGTAAAAACTGCTGCTAACGTAATCCTAATCCAGACTACCTCACCCCCCATGTCATCAAAAATAAGCAAAACCAAGATCCCACTGCTCTCTATAGTGCTTACGTAATACTTGAACGACCCCTTTGACAGAAATACTTCTTTAATATATTTATATTTTGTACTTTATTTAATGTGGAAAATATGTCTATCCAAATCTTAAGTTTCTACACAACTTTTAAAAATTCAAGCTCACAAAAAGTTTCTACAGAATCCTACTCCAGAAAATTGACAATCTAGCAATGAAGCAAGACACCAGTACCATTAAATAATTTCAGAGCCCAATGATTTTTTTCGATAATCGGATTAAAAACAAAGTTTATTCTTGCTCAAGTGGTAGTAAATTTTTCTGATTCCTTTGCCAAAAACATGAGAAGAAATTTTTGTACCAGTTCTTTTTCACCACTAACTTGGGAAAAGGAAATTATTTTTACATCTAAAAAATCTCCGAGCTATTTGCTCTTTAAACTTTGACCTATTTTTACTTGGCAAAATATAAAAGCTCCAACACTTAACGGTAATACGATCAAGCTCTCAAAGAAGTAAAGCACATGGGAACACTAGCGTAGCCAGGGGGGCAGTCCGCAACGGGCTCCCTGTTTGAGAAGCCACAAAAGTGAAGGAAAAAGGCATACTTTTTGTTGGTTGTGGTAATTAACTTGTTTTTCAGACGAAACACCGAAGAAAAATGGGACAATTCCTCAAATGCTATGGGCCTCGACTTGACTTGCCGCCACGGGCCCCAACACCTTTAGCTACGCATCTGCATTGAAATAGTCCTTGACCAAGGACTAAATTGAAACTCACACTTAGAAAGGACTACCAAAAATGCTACAAGGGCGTTAGTGGTCATGCCGTAGGCTATTTGGAGAAACATGGGGACTTAACCCCAGTATGACCTATTGGCCATACATTTCTGTCGTAAAACCGATAATAACCTACGCCTTCTTGATGTGGTGGTAAAAAACCAAAGAAATAGCGAAACAAAGGAACCAAAAAAACTTGCTTATCTGGGTATTACAGGGCAACTCCAAACGACGGGGCCGCCATGGAGGCAATGTTGGGCTTGCTGCCGTCCAACTCGCTTTGACTCAGGGCTTGCTTGAGAATGCCTATGATGTAAGTGCCTGAACATAAAGGAGTGGAAAGCAATGAAATTGGCTACCAACTAGCCAAATTAGGTGCACAGGCCCCGACCGAAACCATTCTGCGGCAAAACTAAAGGCGGCACCTAAAGGAAGAACTCAGAGAATGGGAACAGAGGCAAAAGATATTCACTGAAGTAACGCTCCAGGACACAGACAGGCAAAGAGATTTATCTCTCAATCGCCCAAATACACTAAAAGCTATTAGAGCTTTAAAAGAACGAACTCGGAATAGTAACCAACTTACTGACGGGTCACGGCTCTCTTAGGTACCACCTTAAAAATGGAAAAGACCGACAATGACCGCTGCAGGTTTTGTGATGGATTGAGCAAAACCTCGGAACATATACTATGCCAATGTACTGGGGTGCCAGGGGCTAAAATACCTGAAACGAGTACTCTTGACCATAGAGAATATAAAAGGCTCGATCCCCAAAATATTTTCAGCTTCGCGAAAAGTTTGGGAATCGTTGGAGTTAACTAATGTAGGGTAACCACAAAAGATCGTTTTAGCTTGAAGTGGGAGAAGGGCTAGTTTAAGCCGAACAACCCCATTTAATACCTCCATGGCTCTTTTGAATTTTGTAAGACACGGGCATTTTTTAGACCTTTTATGAAACTGCATGTAATTAACCTATCCCCAAAAAGGATCTAAATCTCTTTATATTCAACTGTAGACCCATTTTACTTCTCTTAGTGCTTTGTTAATTTCATAAAAACGCAAAATTTTGCATTACAGGCAGTACGAATTGCGTCACAAGAGATCTGCAGCAGACCTTTTTCCTTCGTATCACACAACTGGAACAAGTGTTTTGAGTTTCTAGGTAAATTCCAGATCATTGGGTCCTAATATATCTAAGATCTAAAATATCTTTAGCCGGGTTTGGCATAATGCGCTACTTAGTAAACTTTCTTCCTACGGTCTTTTAACTAAACTCTGCTCTTGGCTTTTCAGTTTTCTTTCTGATCGACGTATATCAGTCATGGTGGATGGCCAATGGCCACCGTTTATTCACCGAGTTATTGCTAGAGTGCCTTAGCATTCAGTAATGGCACTAACTTGTCCTTCTTTATATAAACGATCTTCTCCCCTCCACAACCAATTCCATTTTTACTTTTGATGACGATAGTACTCTTCACACCAGTTCTCACGTTTCTTAAACCGATCTCTAAGCTTGACTTGGAAAGTAAACGCAAGGCGATGAAGATATCTCTTTAACAGGTTTTTAAATTTATATAATACACAACTACCACATCTTTGGATCGCACGTTAAAGAATTTTTACGACCAAATTACAGTGCACTGATAAATTGTTGATTAAACATGCAAAAAACAGGCAGTGTTCAAAACGTTACGAGGCAACAGGAAAATGGAAATGGCGATGTTTATACTTAAACACATAAAAGTAATTATTAACTTTTTTTCTTTTAGAATCAATATATTATTACGAATAGAAAAAAGAAATGTAAAGACAACTGATAAAAAATTGTGAGGTTAAAATGTTTTACAGAGTGTTCAAAAATTAAGATATAAATGCAACATTTGGACCTCTTCTGAAAGCATTAAATCTTATAAACATTTTACTTTCCCTATATTAAATAATAATACCTAATAAAAGAAGCTACAACTGACCAAAAAAGTAATAATCAAAATCGGCCAGAAAACCGAGAAGTAATTTAATATTAAATTTGAACATTTGTTCGGTTTTTTTGTCCAGGAGTCTATTTATCTATACTAATATAACATATAAACAGGTAAAGTTTGTACTTTGTTTGTGGATTTCTTTGTTTGTAGCCGCTTATCTTCGAAAGTACTAAACCTATCATAAAAGTTATTTCACAATCAGAAAGCTACACTATTCAGGAGTGTTATAGGCTATATTTAACTATGATTAAACAAAAGTTCAAATAATAACGCCCAACCAAGTGGGCACGGGTCTGCTAGTTTTTAATAAATAAGTTGCTTTTTAATACACTTACATCAAATAATTTCTCTTGAACATTAAAACCTCGTATCCAGTCATGTTTTTTAGAATATCTAATACTTGTTTTTCAGTTGCATTTGGAACTCCCAAAGCGTCTGCTACTAGGTGTCCATTAGTTTTTCCCAAGGACCAGGCAGTTAATGCAGATCCAGTTTGAAGAATTGCCTTATGAAATAAACCTACAAACATTTTTAGGAAGCGTTAAACTTAAACTAGCTTTTCTTGGTTATTCTATGTAATGCGCACATCGATCGATAATTTATCGATCATCATTTTTTTTCATATTCACCTCTTGCCACTTCAAAACGCTCATGGACAAAATTTGCCAATGCGTACAAAGAAAGGACGATCTAAAGCAACGTAAAGCGAGATCGATCTTATCCGAAAAATAGTTACATTCAGGTATTCTTTGTGTAACGATTTCTGTCTAAGCTGCTAGTATTTACAATACTGAAAGTTAATTTGAACGTATCGAGCAGGCACGTGTGTGTCTGTATAATTTCTTAAAATGCTGCTGATAAAAAGATATATAAATAAGAGTCACAAAATTTTTCTTAAAATAGGTCACACTTAACTAAAAAAAACAAGTTGGTAATAAAATATTGACCAGTTTCAACTAAAAGAACTACTTCACAGTTTCCGTATAATTGAGATTGCGTCTATAACTAACCCAAGTCCGACCCGGTATTTTAGCCGGCACGGACGTGGCAGAAAACCAACTCACATCATTTACGGTAGCCCTATGCTCATACAGTCTCACATCTCCTAAAATAGAGCTGGTAGATAAAAACTGAAACCGACAATTCACTTACTAAATGTCGTAACATATGAAACCACAAAGCGGCCTTCGACGAAGTGATTTATTTGTCCACTCAAAAAATGAAATATCAACTTATACTGATTTTTGTCTAAAATACACTCCTCAGACAAAAAAAAAGGCAAATCAAAGTTGTTAAAATACAAACTTACCTTTTTTTTGGTTTGCAAAAGTTTTAGAAGATTAGGTGTTATTACTTTTATATTAATATCTTAATTTTACAAGAATACACAATTTTTAAAGAAGACAATAAAATTTCTGTCTAATTATACTTTTACACCTTTCTTAAAATTTTAATTTTTGTATGATAAAAATACATAAAAATATCAGTTTGTTAAGTTGTTTTCGTAGTCAAAATCAGTTATCAGATCTCTTAAGACAGGGTATGACAAAAAGTGTTATTTCAAAAAGAAAAACATAGTGTATTTTATATTACCAGTAAAACATTTTTTAAAACATTCTAAATATACTACATTTGATATAATTTATCCTTATTACTTTCAAATGTATGACTATAAAAATCTTAAGTTTTCCCAATATGTTTGCAATATAGCGTATATTACGACCATCATAATTAGATTGCATTGTTTTCTTCTAAAAAATATTTTCATTTTAGAATAGAGGTATCGATAAATTAGGAAACAAATGGGCTAACAAAATAGGGCTTTTAAATCCAATACACTGGCACTGGTAAAAATTGTGACTTTAAATTATTTCACGGGGTGTTCCAAATTTTGGTGCAAAATGCCACATTTGGCTCTTCTCCGTATAACACCTTATCCTATAAAACTTTTTGAAATTCTCATATTAAATAATAATTTTGATAAAAGAAGCTAAAATTGGACCAAAAGTTAATAGAAATCGGTCAAAAAACCAAAAAGGTTATTTAAAATTAAATTTAAACAAAATTTTGTTTGTCCATTTTTTTTGTCCAGGTGGGTAATTAAGTAATCTGTTTTTCAGTTGTTTTAAAAAAGCGGGCAGTTTCTGTGTATACAAATATTTGTATTTGACTGACTCTCTAATAAAGTATTAGCATATTTAAAGCAAATAACTTGAATTCAATTTTTTGCATTACAAAACATAATACACCTAGACTAATCTGAGTTTCTTTTAAAAATGTAAGCAAATGAAATATCGATAGCCTTAACTGTAAACTATGTTTACAAAATAAATATATTTTAACATATAAATATTTTATATGTACAAATTCTTAATTGATAAAAACAAGATAAAGCTATAGTTTTAACGTTAAATTATGCTGCGCAAAGTACCTACTATTCAAAAATATTTAAAAAATGCAAAGTATAATAATGCGAGATCCGAATAGGAGGCGACCGTCACGCAACTGTTTACCGGATAAAAACTGTTTTATATTACAGATAGTATTTAAACCAAGGTATCGCCATAGGGTTGCCTAAAAGAATTAGGTCAAGGCTATATTTATTTTTAAAAAACAGCCTCAAAATTTTTGACACACCTTATATAATGGCAACCCCTACATTTTAAATAAATACGTATGCTAGTTATTAAAACATATATTTTTCACATAATACAGAATCAACACAAAAAAATATCCTTGAGCCTTGAAATAAAGAATATTAAAAGAGTTTAAATTCTTGGACATAGAGGCTCGCTAATGACAAAGAAAAATATTTAAAATAACCTGGTAGATACGTCTGCTTTAAAACTATGAAATATCCAAATAAATGTATAATCCCGGGTCGCAATGAAGACGGTGACGGTTTCATCCTCGTTGGGAATGGTGGTACCCTGTATCTCGATTATTTGGTAACTTTTCAATAAAGTGAAAATGGATTGTAAAAAGTTTTTTACGTAGAATTCAGTGGCGTAGGTAGTTTTTTTCTAAAAAGTTTTGTTTTTTAGTTACGACCCAAACTTATGTTTTTTTAAATGGGATACCCTATATATTATTTTTTTATCTTATTCCCCCTTTCACAGGCTTTTTAAAAATATATAACTGTCCATATTTATTTTTTTAAAAATGGAAAATTTTAACATTTTTTGTAAAATTTATTATTTTTCGTATAGAAGGCTATGCCCGCAAATCAAAACAAAATTAACAACGCCATTTTTATTATAACAACTTAATATTATTACATAATAACTAAGCAACATTAAAAGAAAATAACATATTAATTTATTTTTATTTATTTAAATTACAAAAATTGCTCGAATTGGGCTCCGTTGTGTTTCAAACATTTTCGACATACTTTTTCAATTTTTCGCAATACATTTAATAAAGTAATTGACCTATCCTGCCAAAGCTTAAACGCTTGATGTGTAGCCTCTCGAAGGTGATCAATATTCTGGTATTGTCTCATATATATCTGATTTGTCATATATCCCCATAAAAAAATCCAACACAGAAAGATCTGGGGATCTTGGGGCCACCTGACAGGTCCAGTCGTATCAATCCATTTATCTGGGAAATGTTGTTTCTAAATATTCTCTCACTATTTGAGCATTGTGACTCGGAGCGCCATCTTGCTGGTAATAAATATTATTTAAATCGGCCGAAAGGAGCATCCCTCTAATATTTCCATTAGTGCATCTCGCAATTATTTCTAGGTGCCTATTTCCGGTTTAGCGTTCGCTTCATAGATAAAATACAATCAATTTTAGTGCCAAAATAAAGCATGACACGCTAAATCCAAACCGACCTTGACGTTCTCGAGGAAATATTACATATTGGTTCGTTTGGGACCAGTACCCTTGAATTGTTTCGGTTTAGAATACCAGAACTGGTAAAATAAGCTCTCGTCTGACCACACCACCTTTCTTTCAAAATTTTGCATTTTCCCTGCAACATTTGTAGGTACCAATTGCAAAAACTACATCTACGTTCTGCATCACTAGGATGCAAATGCTGGACGAGATGGTATTTGTATGGTCTAAACTAAATGTTTTTTTAGTATTAACTGAGTTATTTGATTTTTAACCCCAACTTCATCATATATTTTTCTGCATGATATGGATGGTTGTACCGGCGACAGAAGCCAAAAACATTTATTTTATTTTCTTCCCTTGTAAAAATTAGGACTTGGTTTTTAAAGAGATCCGTGTTCAATGAGATTGGCTTTGATTTTATGAAATATTCTTTTATCAGGTTGATGTCTTTCTGGATACCTACGAAATAATTAAATATTTAACAAAAAGCTAGATAATAATAATGATTAAAACTTTTATATTTATTATGAATATTACTGTTATACAGGGTGATTCACGGTCGATGGTAGGTTAGACGTTTATGGAAAACGAAACGCAGATTTTTTCTAAAAATTTATCATCTTAAATTTTCTTTCCTGTTCTATCGATCTAAAATATTTTCAGCATTGCGACGTTGCCGCTTCTATCAAAAAGTCCCAGAAACTTTATTTTGTTAAATGGAACACCCCTATATTAACAAGTTTTTTATTCGCCCTTTTATTATAATACTTTTTTATTAATATTGCCCTATACCTATCTCTATCGGTTTTCGAGATAAAAAAAAATTTGTGTTAAATATTGTCCAAAACATGGCCCTGATTAAACTTAAGTAAATTAGTGCTCTCAATTCATGAGAAGTTTATGTTTTAGTGATAGTTTAGACAGACACGATGTATTTAAATTACACCAAAAATCGACTCCATATCATACAGGGCGTGCTAAAATTATCATTTCAAGAAGAACGCTTTAAGATGACATATCATGCCCATATACCTAAATCATCAAGTTTTCTTAATAAAGCCGCTTTTTTGTAAAAAATAATTTTTAAAGAATTTAATTTCAAGTAACCATGAAAATATCAAGCTTATGACAGTTTGGTGACTTTTATAAGTATAATTATAAACAGTTATTGACGGTGTTTAAAATAATCTTTCAAAATGAACGCAAATATTGATTATTCAAACGAAGTTCTTATGAAATTATTTATTTTTACACGGATCTATTCTTGATAAAAATTCTGGATCCTCCTGTGTAAAATTTTGGATCCTCCTGTGCAAAAATGCACTCTACGTTTAAAGTCTTCCGCTAAGGGCTTAAGCTTTAGTAAATTTATACGGATGCATTTCGTGATTTTCCAAAATTTGTTGTATTGAAGCATATGATACACCCATATCTTTTTCTGCACTATGAATTGAAGCTTCTGGATATGCATAAAAATATGCAAAAACGTTAACAATATTGTCAATCCATTTGAAGTAACAGGTTTTAGTAATGTTGGGGAGCTTTTAAATTTGAGCCATACTTAATAAAATTATTTAGTGGTGGTACAAACTTCCTCTTGTTCATTGGTGTTAATTCAGAATAGATTTGGTTACATTTTCTGCAACTTCTGGCAATGATTTGATCACACTGTCCGAGTAAAATAAATAATTTTATAAGAACTTCGTTTGAATAATCAATATTTGCGTTCATTTTGGAAGATTATTTAAAACACCGTCAATTACTGTTTATAAGTTACTTATAAAAGTCACCAAACTGTTATAAGCTTGATATTTCCCACAAAAATAAAATTCTTGCAAATAGAATACGGATTTTCTTGAAAATTTATTTTTAACTTAAAACAAATTTTCTTGAGGTAAAACAATATTCTTGCTCCAAGAAATTACATTATTTTCATATTAAATAATATTATTCTTACTATATATTCTTCAAACAAGTATATATTTTTAAAATAAGACACAATTTGTCTAAAATTAAGAATAATATAATAAGAGATATTTAAGAATATCTATTCTTACAGGAAAACTTAAATTTCTTTAGCCAAGACAAAGTATTATTTTTATTCTCTACTTAAAACATAATTTTACTTTGGAATAAAATTCTTGTTGATTTAATATTATTTTTGTTAAAGACTATGGCTTTTTTAAAAGAAAACTAAAAAATATATTTATTTTACAGTCAAAACAATTTATATTTATTTCTTTCACTTAAGAAAATTTAGGTTTTATATTATTAAACCAAAATATTATATTCTTGGTTACCATAATTAGGTATCAAAGGTATTTTCCTTATTCATTTTTGCAAAAAACGTTGCCCAGAAAGGTGCGTATCGGCGAACCGGGAAACAAGAAACGCTTCCTTGTACACTGCAAGATTATAAGAAGTTAAAAAAAAATGTACTAAGGAGATTAAGAAAGGTTGACTAGATAGCCAAAAAGTAAGATGACTGCAGGCCGAGGAGGATTTTGAGGAAAACGTCGGCACCACCATGGTCTAAGTACCGGAAAATAACGAACACCACATAAATGGTCATAAACTTGACAGAAAGGAGGTGTGGGCTCCGAAAAAACCAACGAAGTTATAGATTAGTGCGATCCTGCTTGTAGAAATGGAGAAAAACGCGTCACCCCTCAGGCGCGTTATACTACCGGATTTGGATTTAAATAGTAAGTCAGACGATTGTTTTATAGCTTTTGTTCTAAAAAAATATATTTTAATAAACTGTAAAACATTTTTTTAACTATTTTTAGTTAGTTAACCTCAACTTTTACTGAAAATCATAATCAATAGAAAAATTTTATGTTATACACTTTTAAGCACTTTTTGGTATTTAATTAGGTAGTCTCAAAAATTTTATTTTTAAAAGTCTTGATTTTGAAGTTGATGATTGATGAACCACCATGTAAATCCTAGAAAAATTTTGTTATAGCTTTTGGCATTTCGGATAAAGTAAAAATGTTTATGAAGAATAACTTCTTTTGAAATATTAAAAATATTTTTTTACAGGTATAGTCAAGTTCATCCGTGGACACACATTGTAGTTTTATGGGGTAGTTGAATCACCGTGCTCAAAATATCCACATTAAAGCTACTATCGTGCCGGGACCATCGAGAACTGAAATCTTCACAAAGAAAGTACTAACGAATACACTGGAAATGCCGGACGCAGAGCACCAAAAACTCTTGTTTTTATTAACATCTGCTGTACCAGGGAAATTTTCATTAATAGGATGCTAGACGCCTCAGCAAGGTTGGCTCTAAGGGACGTCCAGAAGGTTTAACATAACATCATAAAAATATTATACTATTAAAAGCTTTGTTTTGTACTCTAACAATAACAATTGTGATAAATAAAATTTGTATAACAATCTTTAGTTTTAAATGAAAACTAAGTAGTTTTATTTGAAGAAAGTATTTAATTATGATATTCTTTAACCAAGATAACCCTAAAGTAATATATTCTTGGCCAAAGAAATGTATTCTTAACTTAAGTTTTAATTTGTTTTTGCCGAAGAAAACATATGTTAATTAAATTGATCGCTCGACAAGAATATATTTTCTCCAATAAAATTAGTGCTTTTCTTCGCTAGATAATCGCGTCGACAAAAAATATCTACGAAGAAAGCATTAATATTCTTAACTTAAAAAATTATGTTTACTTAACTGAATCTACCTTTATGCTTGTACTAAAATAATGTTTTTAAGAATATAATTTACTGATAAGAAGAATATATTCTTTTCGTTATATACAACTCACAACGTGTCTTGAGTCAAAGCAAATTGTTTTAAGTTAAGACATCTTTTTTTTGTGTGGCATGGTTACTTGAAATTAAATTCTTTAAAAAATAATTTTTCACAAAAAAGCGGCTTTATTAAGAAAACTTGATGATTTAGGTATAGGGACATGATATGTCATCTTAAAGCTTCTTCATCTTTCATTTTATTGAGAAATATACAGGGGGTTTCATTTGAAAAAATGATCTTTTGACCCCTTTTATGAATACGGAAATAATAATAATTTTAGCACGCCCTGTATGATATGGAGTCGATTTCTTGGTGTAAATTAAATACATCGTATCTGTTTAAACTACCACCACAACATCAACTTTTATGAATTGAGAGCACTAATTTACTTAAGTTTAATCAGGGCCATGTTTTGGACCATATTTAACACAAATTAGTTTTTCTCTCGAATACCGATAGAGATAGGTATAGGTCAATATTAACAAAAAATTATTATAATAAAAGGGCCAATATAAAAACTTGTTAATATAGGGGTGTTCTATTTAAAAAATAAAGTTTTTAGGACTTTTTGATAGAAGCGGCAACGTCGCAATGCTGATAATATTTTAAATCGATAGAACAGGAAGAAAAATGTAAGATGCTAAATTTTCATAAAAATTCTGCGTTTAGTTTTCCATAAACGTCTAACCTACCATCGACCGTAAATCACCCTGTATATCAATTTTTTTGTTTTTGCTGAATATTACCAATGTCAAAATCTATTTAAATCATCAGATATGCTCACATTATAATAAAAAACTTCCTATTATATATCATTGTTGAGAAGGCTACTTCTTAACCTATAGGTATATAATATACTATTAAACCTTACCGATTAAAATAAGGCTTCGAGGCTGCGTTGGCGTCTTCATTAGCTTGGATAAAACAAACATACATATCTTGTTTTTGAAATTCTCATATCTATTGTTTTGTGCCATGTTGAACAATTTTTCACAAAAATAATAAAGGAAACTCCATCATAACAAAAAACCAAATCAAACAAAAACAATAATATTTGACAACAATAACAATCCATAATGGCGCATTTACAGAATTTTGTTTTTGTCATGGCTTTCCGTGATTGACCATCGAAAAATGATAAATTTTACCAAAAATGTTAAAATTTTCCTTTTTAAAAGAAATAAATATGGACTATTATATATTTTGAAAAGCTTGTGAAAGGGGAATAAGAAAAAAAATATATATAGGGTGTCCCATAAAAAAAAACATAAGTTTGGGTCGTAACTCAAAAACTTTTAGAAAAAAACTACCTTCGCTACTGAATTCTACGTAAAAACTCTATAACAATCCAATTTTACTTTATTGAAAAGTTACCAAATAATTGAGATACAGGGGACCGTCAAATGACAAATTATTAAAATCGCCCTGTATGTCAGAAACTAAGGGGGCTATGAAAATTTCGTTTGCGACAATGAAAGTTTCATAAAAATAGGATCTTTCTATCTTTTATAGTAAGGGTGCTGGTATATGAAAACACACGAAAACTGGACACCCTGTACACTGGTGACACCTTGACTATGTTCCTAACCGTTCAAATATATTTTTTTTATCTTTGGACAAACCAGGAAGACTAAAAACCTAAATACTAACGTACCATGGGTGTGTTAAGCGAGGTAAGAGGGAGTTTGTTGACACGGAACTTAGATACTTGAAGATTTGGGGGGAAGGAAAGACCCAAAGCCATGACCCAGATATGAGAACAATACTCCAAGAGAGGTCGGATTTGGGACACATATAAAGTGTATAAATTAGAAGGGGAAAAATACTTTTAGGCTCGAAAGAGAAATCCAAGCTTTTTTGAAGCTGCCGTGGCTATAGATACAATGTGTTTATGCCAGTTAAGGTTACTTTCAAATGTGACGCCCACAAGATTAAAGGTGTCTTTGCTCTGTAAAACTTGGTCGCTCATAAGTAGAGGATGAGTATTTGGTGACTCTTTTCGCGACAAGGAACATGATTGTGTTTTGGATGCATTAAAGCGCCCCAATCCAATATTAAATTAAGATCCTGCGAAAGAGATATCTGCATCGCTCTGCGTTTGTTTTTCAAATCAGGTTTAGTGATGGGTTTAGGAACCTGAAAACTGGAGTGAAGGGAACTATCGTCGGCGAAACTATGAATGGAATTAGTTGTGGATGAGAGAAGGTCGTTAATATGAAGAAGAAAAAATGTTGGTGCCAGAACTGAGCCCCTGAGGCACTCCAGCATTAACTTGGTGAAAGCTGGAAGAATGGCCGTCCACAATAACTGATATACCTCTATCAGATAGATAACTAGAGAGCCAAGTACAGAGTTTAGTTGAAAGACCATAGGAGGGAAGTTTATTAAGATATAATCCTTGTCCAAACTAAGAAAAACATTCAGATAATCATGCCATCTTGCCAAGCAATTTCAAAATATCCAGCCACGGTACCGATGGGTTAAAGATGGTAAAAAGTGCGCAATCTAGGTGTAAAAGGAGGAAGTTTAAACAGTGCTTTCAAGCCGAAACAACCATAATAAATACTGGCGTCTCATCAGTTTACGGATTTGCGAATTTCGAAAGAGAACTTTTACCAAATCTAGGTAGGTGGCTGAAAGTCAAGGCTGAAAGTTATGATAAAATCATAAGAGGCAGTATTTTTCACCCAACTGCATAATAATAAAGAAATACCATTCTTAAGCCTTGAAATAACCCATATTAAAAGAGTTTACATTCTTGGGCATAAAGGCACGCTAATGGCAAAGAAAAAAATTACAAATATATAAATGTTTTGGCGTACCATTTTTGTCTTAAAAAAATATTTACCTTAAACCCTTTATGGAGCCTTGAAACTTTAAATCGCGCCAACTCTAACTTAGCCGAGGATTTTAAAAGCCAACCCTATACCATTGAAATCGTAATAAAAAATATCTATATTTACGTTTCAAAAATAAATGACGGTAAATACATAGCCTTAAGTTAGCGGTTTACACCTGGTTGGCAGATATTAAGCCCAAGAAAAAGGTAGCCAACCATGTTGTGGCATTATCTACATACTATAAACGTTTCATTTATATGAATAAAAATATTTGGGACGGTATTTATGTCATTTTTTTTATTTTAAATTACACTAGGATATGGTTTGGCTACCCCCGAAAATTTATTTATTAAAAACGATCTTAGACTATTACATTAAATAAGTGTAACAAAATTTATCCAAACTTAAAGGGATTTTAAGAAATAAAAAAACACAAAATTTTTTAACGCTCTGTATCTCAGACTTGACGCAAGTCCGGACATTTGTTAATAAAAACTTTTTTCATAAGAAAACATAAGAAATTACCCTTTTTAGTTTTGTCACAAATTATTAGAATATCCAGATGCGAAAATGCGGCGAAATACGGTTCCTTGTTCCTATGACCTTAAGAAAGAATAAATTGATAATCTGCACCAATATATAGATTGTAATATTTTTGATTTGTAATAAGTTAAACCGCACCAAGGCGCTAAGACGAGATAGACTTTTAAAGTAACTAATTATGCCGCTTATATTTTAAAGTATACTACATTTTTAGTCTTAAGAATAATTTAAGAACTTACAGCAACGTTCCATATTTTTATTTTAATATTTTTTTATTTTTAATATTTATAATTTTTTTTTTTTTTTTGAATAAGGAAATAAATCAGTTAAGTTTAAGTCACATTTATTTAAAACTAAACATTAACAAAGACATGTAAAAACTAGAGCCTAGTCGCAGGCGGTATCGCCATTTGTACTTTACATCACAAAATTAATATACCTACCAAATACAGCTTCCAGTGATGTTTGTGCATCTCCTTGTTGGTCGTGGATACAGTCAAAAGGTACCACAGGTACATTAAGACATTTAAAACTTATACAGTAAAATATTGTTAGTAGATGTCACGTTTAGATCAATTTGTTATACAATGTCTATACGTGGTTGCACAAAACATTAAAAAAAAACTATTAAATCAATGGAGGTTTAAAATCTTTAAGAAAACGCCATATTTAAAAAAAAACCTAGTCTACGGACTGCTTACTAAATTAAATAATGGTACTTCGTTTCATTAGTTTAACTGCTTATTTAAAAGTTTTGTGTGCATCAAATAAAAAAAATCAATAGATCAAATTAGTTTCAAACCTAATGAGAATTTTAAAAAATTTTATTTAAAAAAATGCAGTGGCGTATCATTTTTTTATTAAAAAATATTAACCTTAAACCCTTTATGGACAACACTGGTAATAATTAATTCTTTTCTTGTATGACAAAAATGTGTTTTGATCTATAGAAGGCGCCCCTCAATTTTTTAAAAATATCTTAATTGGTATAAAAGTTATTATAAAAAAATAACAATTTAAAAAAAATTTAACACCCTGTAGTTCAAAAACCAAGACGTTTAGGACAAATTTTTACATAATTTTTTTATATTTTTTAGTGTAGAATCAGCCCTTTCAGTTTGTCGGCCAAGTTGTGAAACACCCTGTAGACATTTTTATCCCATAATAAACAGTAAAAAATGTTACAATACCTACTAATACTTTAATAATAAAAAAATAAAAGTTTACAAACAACCAAAAACACAATTAACTTACTTATGCTTACGTTCTATACCAATAAAAGTATAGAACGAACTGACACCTAGATCAGCATTAGGTCACGAACTAAATCGTGGGGTGTATATCCACCACGCAGTGTGAGGGTCGATAGTGGCGCGAGATTTCAACGAACGCGCTTAGTTTCGCATCTGGGTATTCTAATAATTCGTGGTTTTGTATCGTACTTAAAAAACACCCTGTATAGTAGTTTATTAAGGTATCAATTATTACTTAAAGCTTACCTTTAGAAACCGGTGATAAAATGTGATAATGCACAGAAGAAGCACCAGCACTTTCACCAAATATAGTAACGTCATCTGGGTTTCCACCAAATTTGTGTATATTTTTTTGTACCCATTTTAAAGCAAGAACTTGATCTTTTAGCCCTGCATTGCCTGGTACGCCTAGAGATTCGTCTTCTAAGCTGAGAAAGCCTTAAATAATAGTTTTTTGTTAACAAGTTTCTTACTATGTTGTTATATATAATATAACATATTAATATATGCCTTTAAAAAAGGTGGTAGGCTTGTTAACAAGTTTCTTACTATGTTGTTATATATAATATAACATATTAATATATGCCTTTAAAAAGGTGGTAGGCTTTATAAAAATATGACAAATAAAATATCTAGAAATTATGACAATTTTTTTTTTTAAGATCGTGTTTTGTTGTATTGTTAAATAAACTGTTTAGGAAATTATTATTCCTTCATTTGAAGTTTCACTTTCTTCAAGTAATTTTCTCCCTAAAT
This sequence comes from Listronotus bonariensis, assembly GCA_014170235.1. Taxonomy (NCBI): domain Eukaryota; kingdom Metazoa; phylum Arthropoda; class Insecta; order Coleoptera; family Curculionidae; genus Listronotus; species Listronotus bonariensis. Next base: position 18,372 of record JACEGR010000601.1, read on the forward strand.
TACACTTGTGCATCAAAATAATTAGATAATTTAGCTTTCAAGTATATTGCCTTTTTAAAAACTACTTTCGTTCATTTTCAGCCAATTCTAACCAGAACTAACCAAAACATGAAAATGAACTCTAGTAGTTTTTAGGCAATACGCTTTCAAGCAAAATTATCGATAATTTTGATGCACTTGTGTAATTACCCCTATTATTGAACAGCTACAGAATATTTTAATTTCTAAAGGCGGATATTTTAACACCTAAATAAAACTTATTATATATTTCGATACTATATCTTACCTAACAATCCCAACCTATAATTCATGACAACCAAAACAATGTCTTCCGCAAGTAAAAATTTCGGATCGTATATTGTTTGTTTGTTGGATCCCATTGTGAATCCACCTCCGGGAATATACACCATTACTGGTTTCAAATTTTGTTTTGGTATTGTGTTAATCTGTAAGTAAGTTTTTTGACTTAAAATATTACTCTACCAGAAAAATTGTATCCAAATATTTTTTCTTAATTTAAATCTTTTTGAATGTGTGTAGAAAAATGGCCTTATAGCTTTTCCAATGTAACCACTTACAACCTGGTAATTTTAAATTCCCAGTTATTACCTATGGCACATACAAACTATACAGACTGCGCCACGCCTTATCCGAAACGGGGAACTAAATGGAGGCAAATTTATATCCACCCCACTTTAATGCATATTTACTTAAACCTCTAAGACACAGATGGCTCTTTTGTGCGTGCATAAAATATAATGGCTTGCCAGATTTACATGTTTTTAAAACGATTAAGGAAAAGTATAGTATTGATAACATGTTTAAAGCATAATTTAAATCGCTTTAACTTTATATCACCATTACATATATAATATATATGGATAAAGTGTTCGGCCCTATGTTAAACTTTAATATCTTTAGTTATTGAGACCATGCCGGTGGTCCGGTTCTTTATTATATGTTCCGAGTTCAAATCTTGCCAGGACCGTACTTCCTTTTAACAATAATTTAAAGTATCTTTTTTGATTTTTGTCCAGAATAATTTAAGCAATACTAACTTTTCATTTTGTCCGTGTCTTCGTCCTAAAAATGTCTAGGTTAAAACAGGGCTAGCCCAAGAGGTAAGGTGAATAGTCGACGCCTCAGGCGCCATGTGTCTAGGGGCGGGAAAATTATCTGCTATTGAATAAACTTGTGATTTTTCTTTTTCGCAAAATCTTACTTTTTTATACTAAAACCATATATCATATCTTTGAGTGGGAAACTTTTTTTAAGGTGGTGTTATGTTTTAATAAACTTTTATTTGTTGTTTTGCCCTTTATTCTTTACATTAAATTTAAGGGCCTACTTGGATTATATGCATGTTTTAATATTATACTTTGGCCACTATAAATTGATAATAAATACCTAGTAAGTAACCCCGGTTACTGTAGTTTTAAACCAATAAACTAATTTTTTTATTGTGGTAACTAGGGTTACTGACTTTTTATTCAGGTGTTTTTCTCAATTTATAGTGAACAGAGTATAGTTTCATAGACCGGGTCAAATAAATTAGAGGGCACAATTTTTTTTTGTTTTCTAAAGATTCTTCAGAGACTTTTGCTGGAAAAAAACAGCGGCGACAGACGTGACCGGATTAGCTAAGTCGGGGTCTCTAGGCAATGCAATTATCAGGGTCGCTGTTAAATAAAATTGTACACAATTTTATTTAACAGGGACGGGAAATTTTGAATAAAGCAGATGTTTTGCGAAGTTTGTAATTTAACGATAAATATCAAATTAACGTTTTTTAAAATATATATTTTATAAATTTAAAATACCGTTTAAGATGTATACATACTGTCTACGGATGGGGTTAACAAGAGGACAAAAGGACAATAAAATTTTATTTTTCAAGAAAAAGTCATTCTTCATAAAAAATTTTGCTTGTAAAAAATAGGATTTACGAAGGGAAAAATGTTGATTTTGTATACAAGGTTCGCAAAAACTCAAAAAATATTATTTTTTCCAAGAGTAAACTACCTTTATTTGTTATTTTTAAGCAAAATATCTTTAATTTTTTTATTTAAAATAGAATTTTAAATGAACTTATTAATGATATTTTTTCTGTGCCTATGGTTACTGGCATTTAGAAGCAATAATACAATCTTTTTATTGTGGTAACTAGGGTAACTGACTTTTTAGACCAATTAAATGCATTTTTATTAGGGTAACTAGGGTTAATGACTTTATAAACCAATAAAATATTTTTTTTATTGTGGTAACTAGGGCTACTGACTTGTTAAACCAATGCATTACATTTTTGGTTCTGATGTTTTTGTCAATATAAAGCAACCAGAATGTAACTATTTTTTTTTGTGCAAGGTAGCACTTTTTCGTTGTTCTTGGAAAGCATTGTTGTAACAAACTCAGAGATGGATGTAACTCAAACCTAACTTGATTCGTTTTGAAGATATAGAGTGTTTTTTAGATTTTGCTAATTTGACCAGACACTTATAACTTGCTTGTCATAAAAGATAAAAAAAAATGTAAATTGAAAAGTTGTAGGGATTTTTACGTGAAATCTATTAGCGTATAAAGATTTGTTTTATTGACTTTTATTTGAAAGTTTGCCTTTTTAAATGAAGCATCTTATATATTTTTAAAGTTGTTAAAAATACCACATTTGATATGTTAATTTTTTTATTTTCGGAAATATAGCAATCGTTATGAGTTAACACTTAAAACACCCTATATATTGCACCACCATTAAACAGAAATTTTAAAAACCTTTAGAAAAATGCCATATTAAATATTATTTATACTTTTCTTTAATAGTTTTAAAAGTATGATCATACAAATCTTAGTGCTTTAAATATGTGTAATAAAAGTTATACCGGTTGAGCAAAATAATATAACAAGATTTGTTTTAAAAACAAACCTATTTGACATTTAATGTCAAAGGGTTTTCAGAATCTCCTCAAAAAAGCTAAAAACTTTAAAATTTTAAACCTAAACAATAGTTAATTTTTATTTTTTTTTAAATTCAATTTTATCTTGACAGCGGAATGTCGATTTTTTAGTTTTTTTTTTACTTATTTTAAACTATTTTTGGATTTTTGGATTTTTTAATTTGTCTTGGCGTGTACCCAAATAAATAACACCCATTAACTAAATCCGCCAACCCAATACAGAACATATCTTCATAGCTTACTATATTTTGATTGTAATATAGTAATACAGCTCTAAGACAAAAAAAGGTGTACACACTTAGAGTATTGCCAAATCTATTTTTTTATAATTTTTTTGTTTTTAATTATAAAAACAAAAACAAAAATCATTATAATTCAAATTAGTTTATCACTTTATAGTTAGAAAAGTTATTAAAAAATTTTTTTTAGAAAAATGTCTTTTTTCATTTTTTTTTAATATTGATTTTAAAATGTGAACATCGGCGTAAAATTAAATTATAAACACTTTTTCAAATTCTTTTTTAGATATTGAGACAACTAACCTCACTTTTTGATATTTTAATTTAATTTGTATTAATTATCTTCCCAACGGACGCCCATGAGCCGGATGTCATTATTTACTTTTTGGTTACTCGATAAGCAGAGGTGATAGCCAAAATAAGTTTTTTAATAATTTCATAAATAATTTTTTTCCATATGTGTCTAACTCTTTTGAGGTCACTGTATGTATGATATATAGCGTTATTGAAAATCTTTCTAACGGTAATAAAATATACAGGGTGTTCCATTAAAAGAACACACTTAATGTTATAACTTTAACATAAAAGGCAATAAAACAAATTTATGTACGCCACTTAATTCGACAAAAAGTCCTTAAACTAAAACTAAAACAATCGCAAGTTTTAGTAACTAATATGAAAGATAGGAAAAAACAATTTGGCAAATTGACATTTCCGTGTCTAACTATTTTTTTAAATGGCAACCCTTTTTATACAAGCACTTTTTAAATAAAGGATTTTTTGACAAATCTAACGATACTGACGATTTATTTGCGATCGGATTTAAAAACAAAGTTATAACTAAATGATCAAAGCCAGCTTGATGCAATACTACAAATGGTTTTCAAAAAATCAAGTAGGTGTAAAAACTTTTAAATTGTCAAATTACTATGTAGAATTATCTCAGAAATCCAAAAATGTTAAAATGTACAGTGCGTTGCATTTTAAATTATAAAATTCAAGTTATTTTCGATTAAACCGGAAGTAACCGAAATATGAGAAATATGCGAAAACTCTTCTCTTTCCATACCATTTATGTACACAAAGTCCTAATTTAATATGTCCAATACTCTAAAAGTTAAGGCTTGTCTAATAGATTCGTTGACACCAGGTATAATAAGTACAGTTATTGTCGTTAGTTTACATTTCCTTATTAAATTGAATAACGCCGGACGGCTCGCAAACACAGCCACTTGTGGTTGCCACCGGTGGCCGCCGCACGCTGCTGACTAATCTTTTTATGCAATTTAAATAGACACGACGCAGACTTGGCGTTCGTGGTGGCTCATTCAAGGCTTCAAGTTGCTTGTAGTGCGGTGGCGGCCACTTTTGTTTCTGCGCAGACACAACCACATTCGACATTGACTGAGTACGCTATTTTTATTTGTTTAAAAAAAGTATACAATAGAAGAAAAAATGAAGGTAGGGTATTTTAATATTTTGAAAAACAACATTACTCTTCATAAACATTTTTGCTTTATTTAAAATGCAAAACCTATAATAAACATCGCTGAAGAATATATAGGTGGTTAAAAATCGCTAATATATTACGTTGAAAAATAAAAATTCGCAAAAATATATTTTTAAAACAATTTTCTTTCTAATTCTCCGTACCTAACTATCTTCATTTTTTTTCTTGATCATTTTATATACATTTTTTACTTATTTTTTTTTATTGTTCATAATTTAAATTTCACATAAATAATTTTCCACTTTTTAGAATTTTTAGTTATATCTAATTGCTGACTTTTATGCTGACGTTCTGATTAGTTATTCCTTTGCCTTCCTTCCTGACAATATTTTTTTGAAGTGTCTTTTTTGTTGTAAAATATTTGGTCCATGTGACGAAATTATTTTTAATATGTCTTTTCTAATAATAGGCCCTTGATAAAGTGGCAATTAACCACAAACGTTGGAATAAATACAATAGTGGTTTTATTTGCCTGTCCCCATACCGCTATACTACTCCAATTTGTTTTTTTCAAAGGGTGTAATTTACTAAACTACAAAATTAAACAACCACAAAAATAATAAACACTTACGGTACAGCATAATAAATAATTATTAGGGTTAGATGAACTTTAACCATTATTTGACGGTTTTTAATAGTTTTAATATGCAAAACCGCCGGACGGCGGCATCGATCGGTAAAATAAGTAACCGGTGGTAATTATAAATTAATTAACATTTTTGGCGGTTTTCGTAAATATACAGGGTCTTTCTAAACAAATGCAAAAATTTTAGGTTATTTTTCACCAAAAATAAGAAAAAATCTAAAATCTAAATAGACATATGTCCTAAATGTCTTAGTTTTTGAACTACGGGGTGTAAAAATTAAAAAAAAAACATTTTTAAAAGCTTTTATACCCATTAAGATATTTTTAAAAAATTTGGCAAAATACATGTTTTGGCATACAAGGATACCCGTGTCGTCCATTAGCGGTTTAGGGTGAATAATTTTCACGAAAAAAAATGGTACGCCACCACATTTTTCCAAAATATATATTTTTTAAATCTTCATTTAGTTTAGGATAAATTTGCTTTCTTGACCTTTTTTTTAGTTTGATGTACGGTTATCGTGTAAATAAATAGAAACCATTTTCGGCTATCTTAAATTTCAATTTAATTAAAAAATTAATAGCGAAAGTTAATTTTTAATGAAGAATCTCATATTAGAAATACAAACTGACCATGCCAAGAAATGGTTTCTATTTATTTACGCGAAAACCGTACATAAAACAAAAAAAGTCGAAAGATCAAATTTATTCTAAACTACATCGGGTTTTAAAAAATTCAGTGACGTGACTTGTAATTTTTTTTTCTTGTATGCCATAATATGTGTTCTGGTGCAAAGGGTAGTTCTTCCATTTTCTTTAAAAAATATCTGAATGGGCATAAAAGTTATTATAAAAACAATATTACTATAAATTTAATACCCCGTAGTTCAAAAACTAAGACTTTTAGGACATAATATGTTCATAAGAAGTTTTTATTATTTTTTGGTGGAAAATCACCTCCTATTTTTTTTGCATTTGTGTAGAAACAACCTGTATATAACTGCTGGACGGTGGTTTTCTTCTTATAATTGAGCAAAACCGCCGGCGGTCGTTTAGTCACAGCCTAAAAAATACCTACCGTGCTAGTAAATATATTTAACACTAAGCAATTTTCTCCGCCAATAATTGCTCCAGAATTTTCGTGAAATAAATCTCGGTTATAGCAAGGGTTTCCATCTTTTGTGGCATCTTTTGTACCATTCCACTTTTTGGCAGGCTGCAGGGGCCTAAAATATTAGGTCATGTTTTAGTATTTTAAACCAGTTAAAAAAATAGTTTTGCTAAATAAAAGGGCTTATTGTAATGACACGATAAGTCACAATCACAAAATATAGGGTAATTAATTTTTAAATTAAAAAAAAAATGTGCTGAGTCAACTACTATCAAAAAAAAAAACTTGAATAACTTTTATGAGTTAATAAACACAAAGAATAATACCAAAGAATAGAAATCCATAGAACCTCCCAAGTAAGATTTCAGCGTACCCTAAAATTTTAGTACCTACCTTGATCACCAGATAGCAAAAGTTGGCACCGGACCAATCAGAAAATTGGTCGATGCCCATGTCGAGTTTTTATTAGTCGATTGGACTACTTTCGCTATATGGAGGTCAGGGTAGGTACTAAAACTCTAGGAGTACGCTGAAATCTCACTTGTGAGGTTCTATGAATTTGTATTCTTTGATAATACTTAAAACTTTTTATTGTCGTTAAATATAACAATAGGTAAATAAATTAGATAATAAAATATATTTCTCTGGCTGTGTGGCTTATTGTTGTTATTACAATAATCTCTTCTTCTTTAACTTCGCTTATAATTTTTTAAAGACATTACAAAAGAACATAATAGAGACCTTTTGCACCTCTTAAAATAACAGACTTTTTTAGCCTCCTTATGGTTATCGTTATTAAGCATAACGATTACGGCAGCTGTTTTGGACAGAGATTTTGCAGCGTCTTTTAAGAAATTTGTCTTGCATCTGCGCCTTCGACACTTAACCTTATTTTTGCCTGTGGTTCACTGATTTTAAAGTTAACGAAAATTAAGTACTTTACAGTACAGTCCTTTTGATTTCGTTTTTTAAAGCTAGATGTAAACAATACAGTATAAGCAAAAAAGCAAAACTCAAAAATTAGGGTTGGGTTTAGTAGAATAAAAAGCATGTGTGCCAAATTGTAACATGTAAATTAATTACTAATTATAAACATCCTTAAAAGTGCTAGTATGTTTTAATTTCTTTACATTATTGTATTTTTCTTACTGCTTTTGGTTAATTAGAGCCTATGTATAAATGATATTTTAATAAATACAGCATTAAAATTTCAACCTTCCTAAATAATTGATATTAAAATTTCTACAATCCGGCAACCACGCAGCTTAACAATAACTATAACGATAAGCTCTTCGGTATTCATCTGTAATTAAAGGATATGCTTAATAACGATAACGGATCATGTTTGCGTTACTGTGCAGTCTCAGAATAACGTTAACCACAAACGGAATTGCAAAATAAGAGGTGCAAAATGTCTCTAATAAAATAAAAATAGTATTGGTCAGTGGCGTAGCTAGGTATCCAAAGACCCTGGGCAAAAATAAACTAGGGCCCCAACTATTTAAAATCGTTCGTCCCGTATTCATCGTGTTCTGAATTCGACGTCCTCCACAATGGTAATCTGAAGTAGTTGTAATACAGTCGAAATTAAAACCATACATCAGGGTGATTATTTGCGCAATTTTTTTGGTGCTCAAGCAAACTTTCCATCTACATGTAAAAAAAATTCACCTTGTTTGCGCACCTAATAATAATTTTAAGTACATACCATTTAAATTTAAAGTGTTCTCATTTAAACTGCACGTATTTTTTCCCTCAAATTTTGAATCGTTTTTGATGAACCTCATGACATATTTCAGGCTCTTTCAAAATTGCTTCAGTGTTGTTTTTTGTTTAACTCAAATCAAATAATACTAATTCATAGAACCTTACAAGTGAGATTTGAGCATACCCTGAAATTTTAGTACATTACCCTGACCACCATAGCGAGAGTTGGCACCGAGACCAATCAAAACATTGGTCGATGCCCATGTCGAGTTTCCATTGGTCGATTGGAGTACTTTCGCTATCTGGTGGTCAGGGTAGATATTAAAATCTCAGGGTACGCTGAAATCTCACTTGTGAGGTTCTATGGTTTAGTATTTTTGCTCGAACTTATTTGCCGATAGGACTCGTCAAAATACAATTTTAAGAAAAAGTGTATTTTTTATATTTGTTTAAGCAAATCGCAAAAATTAGAGGAAAAAAAAGTGTTGACACATAAAAAATTGTTCTTCTAGCAATATTTGATTAATTTATGGCTTTTTTACGACTTAAAACATAAGAAATTGCTAATAATGCTATTTACATTTTACTTTTTTGTTCATTACTTAAATATTTCCTTACAATAGTTATTTTGCCCCCGTAAATATGTAATTTTTGAAGTTACACAAAAAACACCAAAGCAATTTTAAATAGCGTAAAATATCCCGTAAGGTCCATCTTAACGATTCACAATATAGTAAAAAGTGGCTAAGCATTAGAATTAAAAAAAAAAAATACGTACATTTTAGATGGCAAAACTTCAAATTTAAATGGTAAGTATTTAAAATTAATATTTAGAGCTCAAACTTGGTGTTTGCTTTCTATATTATGTAGAATAAAATTTTGTTTGAGAACCGAGAAAAAGATGAACATTATGCGAAAATGAATAACCATTATGTACTTGTATGAAAAAGTACGTTTTTTAGTTATGTAAATACCTCCTCTTTTGTGTTTTTTGTTCTTCAGAATCTTTTTATGTTTATATGAAAAGAACTAAAGTATTCAATGAAATTGTGAGATATATGTAAAAGTACATTTTCCTAGATGAAAACCTTATTTTTGCTCTTCTATTTTTTTACGTTTATATAAACTGTAGTAATGAATTTCATAAAAAATTAACAGACAAAAAAAAACATGCACCCCTGAAAGTCAACCCAGCCGCCATTATTGGTATTTTTTCTAGAGCTAAAAATTCCAATGTTAACGTTATATCATTGGTACTGAGCAACAGTTTAAAAGATAAAATTATTTTTTTTTATACCAACTTTTTTCTATGAAGTACTAACATTATTTTGGCTCACTCTATCACCTTTATCACTTTTGACCTCACCTTTCCGGACACTCTGTATAAAACAGCATGTTCTTAACACTTCTAGCACAAATATTTAGGATTATTTATACAAGTTCTCGGTATGTCTAACAAAATCTTATAATAAATACAAAAAAACTAGTTTATTTTGTTTTGAAAAATAACTTAATTTACCAACAATTTTCCCAACAACCTTCTGTTAGAACAAAAAAAAATTAAGGTGGTGGAATAAAAACTTTTATGGTTTTTTAATAAGGGTAGGGGGATAAGTATACCACCAGTTTGCGTCTAAAAAATCATGGTAAACGATTACCACCATTAATCAGACATGTTTAGATTAGATTAACGCTAATGGTTACCCGTCTTCATCTACAGTCGGGTAACCACCCATCACCGATTTGAAAATCTAACTAAACACATTAAAATGAGAACTAGTAATATAAGTAACTAGTACTAACTTATTATTTTTAAATATTTTATACCAAATACTTGGTCCATTACTGAAAGTGGGCGTGTTAATCTAAATATTGTTTTTTTAATAATAATTCCAACCAGATCAACCAATTCAGATATTTTTAAAAATTGGTCTACGCCCCCTTTGTATTAAAATACATTTTTTAGCATAAAAGAAAAAATCAGCAGTGTAATCCAGAGGATTAAAAAAATGTTCTTTTAAAAATTCACATTAAGTTTGAAACAAATTTTATATCTTGACTTTTTATTTGATGTACGGTTTTCGCGTAAATAAAAAAACCATTTCACAGCATGGTCAAATCCCTATAGTATAATTAAAGAGTAAAAATAATGGAAGTAATTTTTTACTGCAGAATTTAATAAAAGCGATACGACATAACCATGTCAAGAAATGGTTTTTATTTATTGTACACAAAAACCATCATTAAATAAAAAAGTCAATATATAAAATTTGTTCCAAACTAATGATTTTTTTTTTGGAAAATTGCAGTGTCATACTATTTTTTTCGTAAACCCCTAATAGACGACACTAGTGAATTTCTTTTTTCTGGAATGCCCAAAAATGTTTTTTGATGCAAACTTTTTAAAAATAATTAAATTTGTATAAAAGGTATTATAAAAACACAATATTCTATTTAAAAATTTAACATCCTGTAGTTCAGAAAGCGTTAAGCACATATGTTCATATAAAGTTTTATGTTTTATTTTGGTTGTAGAATCACCCCTTAAAGTTTGTCGGTTAAGTTACTGAACACCCTGTATAAGTCAGGGGCGGTCATTACAACTTTCGAGGGGGGCAATATCATCATTAAATGTCCATATTTGCAATAACTATGTTTAGGTTAAAAAACTCAATCAGTTACAAAGGATGTGGCATAAAGGGGGGGCCATGGCCCCCATGGCCCTCCTCTTATGACCGCCCCTGGTATAAGTTGTGGTATAAGGTAACCAGTACCATAAAGTTAAAAACATGTAACATTACCTTAAATCTTAGATTTCCAACGGGGTTTCACCATAGGGAATACCCAAAAATTTGTAAATTGGGACACCAAAAATATTTATTCCATAAGTGCCTTCAAGTATTCCTTCTGATATGGTTATCCTTGGCTTCAAAATATCAATGGGGGTCTACTGACATACAGTTTTCAAATAGGCGGATAAAAACAAAAATAAATAAAACACCTTGGGACATAGTTCAATCTAAAAGAAACCACTAGTTTATGAGAGCAATTTGTTGATTTTATATAAAAACACTGCAAGGGTTATTGTATGATAATCGAAACGCTAAGAATATACAATTAATAAATTAGTCCCTTGGCTTAACTTTTACGACAGATTGAGTAAGTGTGATAATAGACAATTATTGCAAGCTGCCTTATTAGGCTCGGGTATTATTTATACCGGCCTTATTTAAATAGTGCCTGTACCTATAATTTAGAGTTATTGCAAATCATATTAACAGCATCAAGAACCTAAAAAAGAGAAAACATTTTTACTAATTTTTCTTTTGAGTTTTGTGTTGTAGGGTTTTGTTTAACACAGTTATAAAAATATATTTAAAAAAGCAAGGTTTTAAGTATTTTTACTTTTAAAAACTTTTCGATTTTGTTTTTGACAGCCGTTCGGTTACACGAACAGCTGCGAAGGTAAAATAAGGCACGACCTAAAGTCGGCATAAATAAAAGCCAGACACTAATCTTATTAAGGAAATCTTTATCCCATCATGCATCTGCGCCAGCTCATATGTCAAAATAAGGCCGGTATTATTAGTGCCTGGCCTTATTTCACTATGCAATAATTCTCTAATCTCGGTTTAGAATTACATATATGTACATTGACCTTAAACGTACTGTTTCCATATATTTGTGCTATAATACATAAAATAATGCAATTTACAATATAAAAGGTACTTGACTTTTCTACAGAATATAATTATAAGATAAATATTTTCAAAAAATATTTTTTTAACTAAGTTAAATTTTTAAAATTTGAAATAACCCAAGGAAAAATATTCTTTTATATATTAAACATAAAATATTAATTTAAATTTTTTAAAGTAAACTTTTTAATATTATAATGTACAGTGTGTCCACGGATGGACACAAACCAATCAGAGAGGCCTAACACTTCCCCAGACACGCACTACTTGCTATGTATATGATCGCGATCGTGATTGTAGATATTTTTATACATTTGGAAATAAAAATTTATTTAACCGATTAGATTATAATCAAATCGATCTTCATAAATAATAAAAAACAATGTTTACATTTATTATTACCAACAATTACGCAGATTTAAAAATATAATTATATACAGTGTGTCCCAAGATAGGTGTTACAAGATGACAAATTTGTGAACATTTTTAGTGTTTAAACGTTCAGGAAACTTGGTTGCTTGGTCAAAAACTAAGAAATACAAAACTTTACTTGTATTGGTATTATACAGGGCAAGTTATAACTAAAAATATTAAAAATGCCCAGAAATAAAGTAGGTACTTTAATTTTTAAAAATGGAAAAAATTGTATAAGTTAATGTTGTAAAGAATTAAAATTATGTCAAAATTGAAAGTAAAAGAATTAAAGAAAAACAAATTTCTGTCAATTTTTACAATACGCATTAATCTTGACTGAGTAAGAAATGAAAAAAAACATAAAATATATTTTTTTAATTTCTCTTCCTTTTGCCCATTATTTAAGTTGTAATGCGTAATGTAAATAACTGAGAGAAACATTTTTTTCACTTTATGCTTTAACTTTAAACTTTAAATTAAAATTAAATTCCTTACAATATTGTTCTATTTTAAAAAATAAAAATAGTGTTCAAGTTTCGCTCCTTTTTGCATATTATTTAAGTTGTAATGCTTAAAGTAAATAACTGACAGAAACATTTTTTTACTTTCATGCTTTACCTTTATCCTTTGACTTAAAATTAAATTCTTTACAATACTGTTCCATTTTTCAAAATAAAAATAGTTTACTTCTAAAACTTTTTCATACTTTTAGTTATAACTCGCCCTGTATAAAACTAATCAAAGGAAAATTTGGTATTTATTAGTTTTGGACCATAAGACCACTTTTCCTAAAAGGACTTTTAAACACTTAAAAATGTTCCATTTGTCATCTTGTAACACCTATCCTGAGACACACTGTATATATTTAATAATGCGGTAATTATTGGTAATTATAAATGTAAACATTATTCTTTAATATTTCTAAAGACCGATTAGATTATTTATTAAATTATTAATACTAAATTTTTTATAACAATCTACAATCACGGTCGCGTTTATATACATAGCAAGCCTTTGTGTGTGTCTGGAGAAGTGTTAGGTCCCTGTGATTGTTGTCTCCTTGCAAAAATTAATATTGAAATAGTTTCCCTAGTTATTATATATAAAAATCAAGACTAAGATTGTAAGTAAAGTTACATTATTTTTTGGAAGTTTTAAAGCGCCTGGTATAAATTATAGCCGCCGGAATGAGTCTGGTATCAGACGAGTATTAATTATGAATTTTAAATAATAATTTCTAAAATATACACAAAAATCAGCACTGAGAATTGGCCGTCGGGTCAAGCTAGAAAATATGCAGACACGCATGGTATATCCTAGGACTACATTATTTAATATATTTTATTTCTGAGAAAATAAGTTAGGTCTGGGGGCACTGGGATCTTGGACTATATTGGTTATGGTTTCTTGAGAAATAAGGTTAATTACAAAAAATAATATTTTTTTATTTAAGTAAAAAAACATACTTTTTAGAAGTATAGTATTAACATCTCCTAATATACAAAATCTGTATTTTATATATTATTATTATATAATAATTACAAAATCTGTATATTATATTATATCTCATGATCGATGGTACCTTAGACGTTTACGAACATCGAAACATTGGATTTTTTGAAAATTTGGAAACTTAGGTAATGGCTTGTGGTATAACGATCTAAAATACTTTTAATGATGCAGCGTTGCCGCTTATTACAAAAAATAACATCAACTTTGAAATTTCAAATGAAACACCCTTTATTGTTTTGGGATTTTTGAATCCGCCACTACTTTCTGAATATTTTTGCCTAATATCATTCTATACCTATCTCTAACAGTTTTCAAGTAAATAATGATTTTTCATATTTTTTGTTTAAAACATGTCTCTACATTAGAGGCTTTTATTATTTTATCTGCATTTGTAGACATTTTAGTAATATAGGGTGTAGCATCTTATTGTCCTCTACTTTGATTTTATATGAAGACATTTGTTTATATATATACATCAGGGTGGCTTAAAATTCGTGATTTTACCCGTAGCATAGAGTAAGGAAATTATAAGAGTTATCATGGAATAGCCGATTTAAGGACAGGTCATGCGAAAACTCCCAATATAATTTTATTTGTTTCTCGTTGAAATACCGCCAGTTATTTCAGTAAGCTTACGTGTCTCTCCACCGCTGATGTTACACGAGGCCAGGCTTCGACCGACGCATTTAAAGTGTAAACTGGAAAAATGACAAGCATGCCGCCAGGCAGCGCTGAGCCTGCCGCAAAAGCGGTACGAAAATTTTAGCATGTCATGGTTTCTCTTATCCGTAGGTATGTTACTTTATGCCCGTAGGCATAAACATGTTAGAGGATATTTTTTTAATGGAACACCCTGTCAAAAATCTAAAGGACCCGCAAAAGCCTTTTAGAATGGTATATTATGTTCCTACACCTAAATGCTGTGGTTCCGGAGATAAAAGCAAGTTTCTTTAAAAAAATGATTTTTAAAAACTTGCTTTTACTCCGGAACATGATATATCATTTTAAAAGGCTTTTGATGGTCCTTTAGATTCTTTGATAATATATACAGGTAAAATCACGAATTTTAAGCGACCTTGTATAAATCAAAACACATTTCTTAATACAAAATCAATGTAGATGATATTGAGATGCTACACTCTAAATTACAAGTGTTTACGAATAAAGATATAAAATAATAAAAGCTTTTTATTTAGAGACATGTTAAAAAAATATGGAAAATAATTATTTACTCGTAAACCGTTAGAGATAGGCATAGAATAATATTGGGTAAAAATATTTAGAGAGTAGTGGCGGATTCAAAAATACCAAAATAGGTAGGGTGTTCCATTTGAAATTTCAAAGTTAATGTCACTTTTTGGTATAAGCGGCAACGCTATATCATTAAAACTATTTTAGATCGTTATATCACAAGCCATAACCTATGATGCCAAATTTAACAAAAAAAAGCCAATATTGCGTTTTCCGTAAACATCTAAGGTACTATCGACCATGAGACCCCTGTAAAGATATATTCAAAATTACAAAAATGTTTTTTTGGAAAATGAAAAAAATAGGTACCAGTAATTTTTAAAATAGCGTTAAAAAGTAATAGAACTTTTACCTTTTTTTTAAATAAATCGGTACTTTTGTGTTACTACTTACATAAACTTTAACTTTACTTAATATTGTATGCATATAAAAAGTAGACTTAATTACCTATTAAAAATGATTTTAAGTTTCTCTTAGCCCCCTTTCATTTGATCATATTTTAAAGCTACATTAAACAGGTCCGCCTGCTTGAGTATTCTGCCATGTTATGTGGCAGTGCATTAAAACTAACTATACTTTGTTCACTATAAATTGAGAAAAACACCTGAACAAAAAATGTACTTTATTGGTTTAAAACTACAGTAACCGGAGTAGCCATCTTGTGAGTTCCTCCATGTTGGATTTAGAATAACACCACACAGCTAGATATGCATTTTTATCGAAACCAAACGTGCATCAGCTTAATTGGTTGAAGATATGTGCTTTAAAATTAAGTTTAAAAATTTCACCCAAACCAAACATACATACTTACATTGCAAGTTAAATAAAAGCTTGTAGCAATTATTTTTTCTAGGTAGGTACTAAAATTTCAGGGTATGCTGAAATCTTACTTGTGATGTTCTATGGGTTAGTATTCTTTGCTTCAGTTCGTCCGAATTTTTGTTGAATTGGGGTTTTAGAAGTCCTTGATGCAAATGTCTAATTGTATTATAGCTAGAGTTATTAAAATTAACCGGCAAACGACCTAAGTGTTATTCTTTCGAGACATAATCAGTGAAGGGACTGAGGAAGTAAAATTTCCTCATTTATTCTTTTAAAACTTATGTGACTAATTTCATTCTGAAGAAGAATCAAAGTATTTTTCAGAGTTTATTAGGTTTAAAACCAAATATTTCGCCCATTAAAAAAAAACCATGGTGACGATGGTGTCTCAATGACTAAACGTTGGCTCTTAAATTTAATAACATCTTTTTATAAAATAAAAAAAGGAGCAAGGATAATGTGTCATTTGATCAATGATATTTCTTAAAATAAACTGAGAAAAAAATAGTTTTGTAAAATTTCGTTTCTTTTCGGATAATTCTGGAACAGCCGATAATTTATTAAATTTCTGAAACGGAATATTGTAGAGCCTTAAAATGCGCAATTTTCCCCTACTTTAACCAACCCTATATCTCTTACCGCCTCCGAGATCCTAAGGGTGCCCCTCAAATTTGTAACACCGTGTATAGTTTGTTTTCTGGATAATTTTTAAAAAGATGAAATGTTTTTAAATATTTAAATTAAAGTATTGTTAAGTAATAAGATATGCAATTTTGACCTCACTTAACCAATCCTGTGTCTCAAATTCCAAAGGTGCGTATTAAATTTGTAACACCCTGTACTTATATATAGCGTTTAAAAAATGTTATTTGAATTATAGAGAAAAATAATAGGCAAATTGTGCATAATTATTTTAATAGATCAAATTAAGCGAAGCCTTGCTTTTTCAATACCAAATTGATTTGCATATACTATAAATATACATACATATGTATGTATAAGATAGTAGCTAATAAGATTAATAATTTTTATCTATTGAATAGCTCAGTAAAACATAAAAAACATATTCCGATTCAGATTGGCAGTATTATTAGAATTAAACTTTAGAAGAAAAAATGAAGGGCATCGCAAAAACCTTGTTTTAATAATGGAAAATAGGTTATTTTTGCACATATATCATCATTTTAAATACAGCATGTTTTAGTCGAGGCAATGAAGAAATAAAAAGGTAAAAGTTGGGAATTTTTTAGGACAGGACGGATCGAACTGCGGTTTTTGCATTCGCTTACAAAAATATTTGTAAAATTTGTTCTTAATTTGTACCTTATTCAAACCGGAAGTTGTAGTGTTGCAGCTAAAAATGTCTTTAAAAATGCTTTTGTTGAGAAAATTTAATAACCTTGTACATAAAGACTCAGAACTGTCTCATGTCGGGTACTTGGGGGTTTTTGAGGTTGCTTATAACGTTTATGATTAAATTAAAGCCCCAAACACCTGGAGCTCAGCAACGCTGACAAATGTCATGTACGTAGGACTCTCCCAAAATGTATGCAGGGAAGGAGAAAAACTCAGCGCTCGGGGAGTTTTGGGTCGCTGAATTCAATTATGGCCTCGGCAGACACCCCACGGACACCTGGTGCGCCCTAACCTGAATGCTTCGTCATCTTTGAGATTTTTTCTTACAAGAGTGCCAATACCAAGCCGAATATTATTATGGTGGCGTTTTGTTTGGTAACCGAATTTCATGTCGAAAACAACCTCTCGGTTTACAGCAAACTAATGGTTTACTCAGAGCCGAACTAAGACTTACTGATGTCCCAAGTAGTTTACTCATGTGGTGCCCCCTAGACCTAAATTATTTTTGAGGACCAAAAAAGGCCACCATCTCTTTACAACATACCAACATACAATATTTCTTTTCACTAACCGTAAACTTTTTTAAGAGGAAAAAAAAGGTTACCAGTCACCACCTTTTTCCATCATACAACTTTTCCTTTTTACTTACCAAAAATTTTTTAAAAACAAAAAAAATGGTGCCCTGCACTACGTGATGCCCTAAGCAATTGCTTAATTTGCTTATATGTTAATCGGAACTGGGTACAGGTACACTTTTGTTAAATGCATCATAGCCATGCAACGAAAACAATTCCGGACCAAAATAATTCGTTAGGGGGTAAAGAGGGGGTGGTTTTTTTAGGGTAAAAATGGTTTTTGACAATTTCTAAGACAAGATATTCCGGACAAGTATAAACCGTTAGGGGACAAAGAAGGTAGTTTTTAAGGTTAAAATTGGTTTTCGACAAAAGAAAAACAATGTACGAGTATAATGAAACATGTGAATATTTTGTGTTTTTTTTCATATGACAATTTTTTTTTGTTGCCGTGGCCGAGGGAGGACCGCGCGCGGAAGTCAGACCACCCGCTTTTAGCGCTATTATCGGGGCTCTGTGAAAATTATAAATATTCAAGATGCAGTTCCAGGAGCTAGGACCTATTTTTTAGAAAATTGTTTCCTCTTTTTAAATATTTTTTAAAATTTTAAATATCCTTTATAGTTTTTGAGATATTTACTTTTCTTTAAACTTTATACACATTATTTCGAATCGAATGACACCTAAATCGTAATTTTCCGAGAATATACAAAAATTTTACCCAAAAAGGTACATTTTGACCGGACTACTTGCAGTATTTGTAATAAAAATATAAATTAATTTAAATAGTGTTAAGTGCATAAAATCAACATGAATTACATTAATTAATTTCTATCTAAGTTTAGTGCTTGCAGCTTAGGGGAGCCCACGATGCTAAATGGGAATTTACTTGAGCTTCATAGAGACATTGGGCTGCAAAGCTTAGATGATAAGAAAATAATGTTATACAGGGTGTCCAGTATATTAAAAAAAGTTTTTTTTTTTTTTAAATATTCGGAAACTAAGACCTTAGGACATATGTTTATATGAAGTTTTTTTATCTTATTTTCTGTTGTAGAATTGTCCCGTAAAGTTTGTCGGTTGAGTTACTGGTATGTATGTAGGTAATTTGATTAAAATTGATGAACACTTTAATGTCTGTTGGTGCCTTAAAGGTGGGGTTTATCGACTTTAATAAAGAGTACCTTATTTTTTAAGTTTTTGATTGTATATAAAATGGCGCCCCAGTTTTGCGATATCTGTTAAAATAAAAAGTTAGGCTGTAAATAAATTTTAAGTTTTAGGTAAAGTGCCCTCTTGCGGTATTTAAAAAAGTACTTCTGCCTTAAAATTTTAGAATCTGCAAAGCTCGATTTGTGTGTCAAATATCAACTGGATTGGTTAAAAAAAAATGCAATATGGCGAAAAACCAAAATAAAAATTGAACTTTGACGGCTTGTAACTCGAAAACGAATGACATTTTGAAAAAAAAATATATGAAGCTCTACCCTTATTTTGTCAAGTAGAATCACCCCCTTAAGTTTCGTGATCGATTTGTGAATCACCCTGTATAATAAATAATAATTAAACTTGACCGGTAATAATATAGGGATCTTTGACTGATTAAGCTCAAATTCAGGTTAGTAAAATAACTATTGATAGTAATCTTAAAAATAAAATTTTATTTAAACGGTTAAAAGGAAATTGAGTTTTTTTAAATAATAAAAGGTATAACGGGTTTTTATTAAAGTAAGGAATCGAAAGCTACTTACATTTTTGCAGTTAAATGTGCAGTCAATATGTCATTACTTTTTTGCCTCGATATACTATGATTCTAGTAGGTAATTTTTATTCTCCTATATTGTTTGCACAAAAAAGGTTTGCTTGATAAATATCGCTACGAGCAACCGATGCTGAGATATTTTAAGTTAAACGTTTTTTCACATAAAAACCCTTCGCATTTCTTTACGCTGCATTTAGGACACCCAGCTCTCTCTAAAGACTCTGTACAAATAGTTACCAAAATACAACGATTTAACCCAATTTGCCTCAATCGAAAATTAATCGTTTGCGAGATACAGGGTGTACAAGTAAAAAAATAAATAGAAAAATGACACTTTGCACTAGATCATTGTATTTTGGCCCAAAAATTTGTGGTAGCATTTTATACAGACCTTTCGGACACTACCAAGGCTGAGATTCAGTAAGAAACATAAGGAAATAGATCTCTTTGTATTGTAATAAATGTAAAATTGCCGATTTCCCCACCCCACTTTCGGCCATGATCGACTTAATCGAACGCAAACCGAAGATAAGAAGGAAAGGGACACAAATTTATATGTCTCTTTTTAGCATTTATCTTTGTCTTTTACTCTTTAAAATACTTTTTTTTCTTTTCTACAAGGCACAGAAAAAAATCTATTACAGAATACGACTTTTAAAGAACAGAATCTAAGGTGACTTAGGTAAAGCGTGAATGAATGCGATGGCAAACTTTGGTATGGAGTAAAATACTTAATCTGAAATATCTCAAGAACGGTTGCTCGTAGCGATATTTATTAAGTATACCTTTTAGGTGCAAAAATATAGAGGAATAAAAATTCGAAACTGAAATTATAATATACCAAGGCAAATAAAAGTTACTTTGTACCTAAGCAAAGGACTGCAGGTGGCTTCCTCTACATTTTACGACAAAAATGAATGATACCATATTTCAATTCCCCACTTTGACACAAATTTTGTGGAAACATATCTTACAATAAATAAGATATTTAAAAATAACTAAAATAAAATAAAGACTTTGACACCCTGTATCTTTGAAACGATCAACTTTTCAAGTAAAGTAAATGGCGTTAGATCGTTATATTTTAGTCCAAGGAATTTGTTGGACCATTTTTATAAACTTTTAAATATATATAAAATAAAAATTGAAATAACTATAAAGCACTCTCCCTAATTTATTAGGTATAGAATGTAAAATGGCATAGGCAAAAAAATCATTCAGGTTGAATATGAACCGAGGTAACTAAGTGATTAAGGGGAGTTAAATTATCAGGATATTTTAAAGTTAATATTGATAGTAAGCTAATTTTTACTAAAAATCCTACTAAATGTTTTAAAGTAAAATAAAGATTGAATGAAACTATGTCTATTTTTTTGGATCCTATAAGGTTATAAGATCTAGTTTAGTAGAGAAATAATAAATGGATAATAATTAAATCTATATTAATAAACGGAAATAAAAAGTAAAAAGAAAAAAAAGTGTGTTAAAGTAGCGTTATAAACTGCAAAACCCCTCAAATTCTTTGTACAATTATGTTTCCTAAAAATGTTTAAGTTCAATAAATTAATATATTTTGTTAATCTTTGTTTTTTACATATTGTGTAATAAGTATATTGTATAGTGTCGTAGATAAAACTGATAATTTTTAATATTTTTCCATATTTACTTAATCAATAAAAATATGTTTGATATTATTTAATTTCTTTCCAAGTCAATTTTCCACCTTGGTGATTTTGAGCCATTAAAAAAAATAAAAAAAGGAAGCCCTATTTACATGTATAGTTCGAATTAATCATCCATAATTTGCATCATGATGAATATGCACTATTCTATTTAAAGCTAATTCAATATTATAAAAATAATGTTATAGCTAAAAAATGTCAGTGATAATTTGAATTATTAGACATAGTTCTAGTAATCTTCCAAAATTTCATATTCTGGTAATAATAAAGGGGTGGGTAGATTTCATTAAGAGGTATTTATGATTTTAATGAGGGATTTCTTTTAAATAGTTTTATCATTAAAAATTGTAGTAAGGACCTATTTTAGATTACGAAATTTTTACAACAGCAATTAAAGTAATACTAAAAAACAATATATTAATAAAATTATAATTGTTATGAAGGTTAAGATATTTACTTACTGATAAACTATTATTTATAGTTTGAATAATAAATCTATAGGAAAATTTATTCTCTGTGTAAAAAAATATCTATTAATAAAGCAAAAATAAATAATTTTATTAAAATTATTCATAATTAATAGAATTTTAAAAAAAATGATTTTTCATTTGATGCATTTCTAGTTATATAGGTTACTGGGAAAGTCCGAAATTGGTGAATGTCGATATTCACTAGTAAATGTCGATATTCACCAGTAAATGTCGACACACACCAAATGTCTTTGTGAAAGTTGTAAATTTTATTATAGTTTTGGAGTATCGACAAACGCAAATAAGTTTCAGAGAATGTCGAAAATATGCGGTTGTAACTGGCTTTTTGGCGGTTTAGCGGTGGTGTGATTATTTCTTGTTTCCTCCGGTCAGTCCTACTCAAGATGCAGAAGCGCGTGCATGTAGGCTTGTTAAGTTGATTTTATATTAGGTATATATTATTTGTGATCAATGGCTACTGCAGTAAATCGTGATCAGTTTTTTCAAAAATTACATGCCTTAATTGAAAGTAAACAAGAAGACATTTGTTTCTATTTTTCTTAAGAAAGAAACTCTAAAATAATGAATTCTGCTAAAAATAAGTGCAGTACACCTTTGGACTACAGGCGTTTAAAACGTTTTCACATTTTAAAAGTTAGTGATGATTAAAAGTTAATTTTGCTATTAAAACCAGGAGAAACCAAAATCCAGTATTATCTTACAAATAAAGAGTTGTTTTATATACTTTTCGAAACTCACATAAGAACAGGCCATGGAGGAAGAACACGAATGCTTAAAGAATTACAAGTTAAATACAAAAATCCTACTTATGAGGCTGTAATGCTGTATTTAAATTTGTGTAAACAATGTCAAATGAAACATAGTGCTTCAACAAAAGGTATTGTTGTGAAACTAGTGATAAGTTCCGAATTTAACTCTAGATGTCAACTCGAATTAATAGATTTGCAATCACATAGCGACAGCGATTACAAATTTATAATGGTATACCAAGATTATTTAACTAATTAACTAAGTATGTTTAGCTACGACCTTTGAAAATCAAGAGAGCCAAAGTAGCTTATCACCTTTTTTAAATTTTTTTACTTGGCGCTCCCGTCATATTACATTTGGGGAATGGCAAAGAGTTCAGTATTTGAGTTATATCTAAACTATGCAGTGTGTGGAAAGATGTTAAAATAGTGCACGGCAAGTCTCGTCATAGTCAAACTCAAGAATCATTAAAAGAGCCAATCAGGACATACAGAATATGTTAACTGCGTGGATGCAAGATAATGATTAAAATAAATGGTCAGAAGCTTTGCCGTTTGGTCAATTTGCCACAAGCATAACTTATTACGAAAGAATATGCCAGAGTCCATATGAAGCCATGAGTTAACTAATGACAACCAGGAATTATCTTTTTAAAAAATACTTTTATTAAATTAAAGTTACAAAAATTATACTTGTTACTAATACATATGTTAAAGGCTAAAA
The DNA here is from genome assembly GCA_014170235.1 of Listronotus bonariensis. Taxonomy (NCBI): domain Eukaryota; kingdom Metazoa; phylum Arthropoda; class Insecta; order Coleoptera; family Curculionidae; genus Listronotus; species Listronotus bonariensis. The sequence continues at coordinate 41,512 of JACEGR010000601.1, forward strand.
ATCTAAACTCTGACTAACTCTAATACAAGGGTTCGATGGCAACGTGACGACTGGGAACTGATGATAAAGCATATTACAATAATAGGAATTAGAATATAAAAATAATGTCGTCAGCATGTTATGTGGACAGGGTGTGACATAACTCCTTCCCCTGAGATTCAACTCCACGGTCATCGGGGTAGTTGAACATCTTGAAGTTCAAACCCCTGTTCTTCTGCGTTGGCATTGACTTTTGGTTTCTGGAAGTTTCTTTTCTTCAGTTTTTGTAAACATATTGGGCTGCGCAGAGGATTATTATTGCATAAATTACAATGGTCCAAGTGCTGGGGTAAATTGATAAATTTTTGTAGAACAGCTGGGGTTGGTTTTCATTAATTTGGTTTTTTAGTTCGTGTAGTCCATCTAGTTTAATTTCTTGTAAAACGGCACTGATATTTAGGATTGGTAATATTTCGATGGTATTGACCAAATCTGGGAAAAATATTGGTTGACTCAATCTATCAATCAATATTTGTTTTTGGTTATTGGTAAATACTTCTTGGTGAATTGTAACTTGGCAACTATTTGGTATATTGATTAAGTAGGTACCAAACAGCTTTTGACTTTCTTCTTGTTGGTTACATTTAAGTTTAACAATTTCTTCTTCGGGCAGGATAAAGGTCCATTGCTCGGCGGAATCCAATTGTTTAATGATAGGCTTGGAGATTTTTATTTCTATTTGGTGACAGGTAGAGGTGTCCTTGGTGGCATCTAGAAGTTTGACGGTGCAGGGGCTGTCATCTTTGATGTCTTGCAGGTCCATCTTGTCACAAACATAGTAGTGGGCTTTGACCTCTAGGCATTCTTCTTTTCGATATGTGTAGCGCAATTCATTTTTTAAAAGAAATTTATTTCGCGGAATAATAACCTTAAACAGACTCTTTCTCATTACTGGGATAGAATAAAGGTGATGGTAGTTGAAGTTTTTGGAAATGTTATTGGGATTTGTAACAGATATGTTATTTTTGTTATTAAAAATAAAACAATTTAAATTAATTAATTTTTCGTAAAGTAAAGTATTTTCTAAGGTCACTTCTAAAGGCATTTGATTGAGTCCAACTTGTTTTTGTATATTTAATAATTCGAAATAAAGATCTTCTGTTTTTATTATACTAGGATGCATAGTTTTTAGTTTAGAAAAAGCTATAGAATTTTCTATATCTTGTAGAGTTGAGTCGATAATTTCGTAAATATTAATTATTTGATTCAATACATCTTTAATGATAGCAGCGTTTTCTCTTAAAGTAGTTTTGTGTATTATTAAGCCTATTTGATTTAATTTGGATTCCAACAATTTTTCGTTATGAATAATTTTTTGAATAGTTGAATTAAATTTATTTATAATATTTAATGATATTGCATTTTCTTTTAAAAATGTTCCCCGCTAAGTTATGTTGATTATTTTGTAATTCAGCAATAAGTTTTTCGTACTTTTCTTCGTCGGAAGCATCTAAGTTTCCCGTAATAGATTTAAAAATTGATCCTAATGCATTTATTAAGCCTCGTTTTATCCTATTTGGATGAGGAATAATATGTTTTTATTTTTATTTCAACCTTGTCTTGAATAATTTGTAAAATTTTAAAATAGTTTGAAGTTTCAAAAGAGTATTCCTTATGATTATTTATTGTAAACGATATATTTTTAGATTTAATGTATAATTTATTAATTTCTAAAATTATTGGATTAAGATCGTAATAATAAAGTAAGGTGTAGGTAAATTCTTGCACTTTTGCAGTTCCTAATTTAAATGGAATTATGCCTGGATTATCATTTATTTTTCTAACGGTAATTTTTTCTTCAAATCCGAGTGTTATATGAAGAATTACCCTGAAAAGAAATTAGAGTAATTATTAAACAAAACTATATCTTTTTCTTAACGGTCGTTTTATATTCTCAAGGTGTACTTTTTTCGTGAGAACTTGTTTTAGCAGTTTTGCGGTTTTTATTCACGGAAATAAGCTTGGTGGGTTTTGCGAATTTATCAGCATTTTTCTGTCTAAAGTGTTTTTTAATATAGACATTTTCGTCGGGTTTAAATATTTCGGGGTCTTCTCTATTTTCATTGATTTTACCTATTAATTTTTCTTTGCCGGTTATAAGTTTTTCGTTTATTTGAGAATAAAGTAATTTTGTTTTTTGTTTATGATCATTAATATAATCACTAAGTAGTACTTGGTCAATATTAATGTCGAATGGGTTGTCGTTGGTAATATGTCCGTTAATTATATCAATAGGTTTCATTTTTGTACTTTGATTTATTGAATAGTTATAGGCTAATATAGCATATATCATTTTTGCGCGGTAGGTGTTTTACTAAATTCTTGGTTATTAAGTAAGCGTATATGTTCAGAAAAAGTTGAATGTAGTCGTTCTATTAGTCCGTTAGATTGGGGGTGTTGGGGTGAACAAAAATGTATTTTTATTTTATGTAACTGTAAAAGTTCAGTAACTACTGCGTTCTTAAATTCTGTACCGTTATCTACTATAATCTGTTTTGGTACTTTATGATGAGAAAAATAAAATAAAAGATTGTCTGCTATTTCGGTAGATACTAAGGATTTAAGAGGGTACGCGTGCGCATATTTAGAGAAACTATCAATTTTGGTTAAAAATTTGGTTTGTTCTAATGTGTAAGTGTCTAAATTAATGATTTCAAATGGTCTTGTCGCGGTGGGGGTGACATTCATCATTATTTTTACGGGATGTCGGTCGTATTTACATATTTGACATATTTCAGAATCATTTATATAAGTTTGGATAGAACTTTTAAATTTGGCCAATAATATTTATTTTTTATTTTTTGTTCTGTCTCATCGATTCCCCCTGTGGTTCGTTTTACCTTCGTGATAATTTTTAATTATTTCCGGTATCTCTTCGTTTTCTGTGACGTCGATAAGCTTAGATAAACATCGTTTAAATTTTATTGAGGGTCATTTAAAATTTTGCCTAATAACTTCACAAAATGGTTCGTAAGTATCTGGATTTTCAAAATATAAATAATATTGTTTATCTGGAAGAACATATTCTTTAACAAAGTCCAAAATATCTTGTTTAAAATTATTTTTTGAAATTTGAACAGTAAATCTGCGTTTTTTGTCAAATAAAATTTGTTTTTTAGGTTTTGCGGGCGAGTGTAGTACATCCTGAATAAAAATTTGATTCGCGCCGTAATTAACGGGTGTGGTAATTAATGGGGACGCCCACGATCGGATCTTGTTCGGCGTTCGAGTGTATTGTGTTGTCGTCGGGTTCTTCTTGGTTATTTGATATGTCGTTATCATCTGCTTGTGCTATTACAGATATTTTATCTAAATTGTCGTTTTCGTTGTTTTGAATATTTGAGTTATCGGTTGAAGTTTGGGGAATTTGATTTTCGGTTAAATTTTTATTAAGATTTTGGGTAACTTCGTTAGCAAATTTACCTAAATCAAAAGTATTTTCGGTTTCTTTAATATGTAATTTGATACGGCTTAAACTGTCTGCGTTAGTATTCAGACTTCCTTTTTTATAAATTATTTTGTAATCAAATTCCTCAAGTTTGATACGCCACCTAAGTACTTTGGAATTGGTATCTTTTAATGAGAAAATCCACTGAAGTGGTTTATGATCTGTTATTATATTAAATTTTCTACCATATAAATACGGACGGAAATACTTAGTAGCTCAAACTAAACAGAGACACTCTTTTTCGATAGTTGAGTAACTTTGTTCTGAATAGTTCAGAGTTCGTGAAGCATACGCAATTGGTAGGCAAAGTACGCATCCGAGGGCAACCTTGCTAACGTCGCAAGAAAAATTAAAAGGTTTTGAGAAGTCCGTATATTGTAGTATAGGTTCATTTATTAGTAAATTTTTACATTTTTTAAAACAAGATAAAAATTCTTCGTTGTGCACTATTTTGGCACCTTTTTTCCAGACATTTTGTCAATGGTTTTGTAAGTTTTGCAAAGTTATCAATAAAACGACGGTAGTAACCGAGGGAGGCCTAAAAATCCTTTTATTTGTTTTGTAGTTTTTGGAACGGGATATTTTTTTAATCGCGCTTATTTTGTCCGGATTAGGTTTAACACCTTCGGGAGTAACAACATGTCCTAAATAAGCTACTTCCCTTCTGAGAAATTCCGATTTGTTTAATTGAATTTTGAAATTTGATTCTCTTAAACGCGTAAAAACTTCTGTTAACTTTACGATGTGTTCTTGAAGAGAACTTGAAAAAACAATTATTAACATTTTTCGTTAGTAATGCCGCGTAGGATGTTATCCATGATGCGTTGAAAGGTTGCGGGGCGTTTTTGAGCCCAAATGGCATACGCAAAATTCGTAATGTCTGTTTTCGGTACTAAACGTGGTTTTAGGAATATCGGCTTCATTCATTTCTATTTGATGAAACCCGCTGGTCAAATCAAGTGTTGTAAAATACTGACACTTTCCACTTCCAACTTGTCAAGAAGGTCAGTTATGTTTTGGTAATGGGTACTTATCGTCCAAACTCTTAAGGATCAGTGCCCTAAAGTCCAAAACGACTCTCCACTTCTGCTTGCCAGAAGGCGTCTTTTTTCTTTGGTACTACCCAAAGTGGTGAAGACCAGGACGAACAACTAGGTCTTATTATATTTTGATTTAACATTTTATTAATTTGACTTTCTACCTCTTTTTATGAATAAAGGGATACCTATATGTTTTTGAATAAACAGGAACTTCGTCAGTAGTCCTAATATGATGTTTTATTTTGCTTGTAAAAGTGGTGTACCTTCTTGGTAAAATATATAGGAAAATTTTGAACATAATTTAAGTATTGCATTTTTTTTTCCGGGTTTAAATGATCAGTACGAATTTGAGATAAATCTAATTTATGTTTAGAGGTGTCATCGAAGTTATTTAAATCAATTTTTTGTAAATCTTGTCTACAAAATTTTTCTACTTCTAAAGGTTCCGAAAAGTCAAAGAAAATGGGTTCACAAGTGTTATTTAAAATAGAGGTTAATGCTTTTCCGTTTTGTGCTATGGTTAAACATTCCGGGATTTCGCAAATATTAAATTTTTGGTGAGGGATGATAATTTCGCCATTTTTAATAGAGGTTTTTACTTGTATTATTTGCTCGCATCGTGGAGCAATGGTAATGCAATTTAATTCAGTTTGAGTCTTATGAAAAGATAATTTTATTTTGGTATACGGGGTGACTAAATACCCTTGGTTAAAATTTAGATTAGCTTTCAAAATTTTTAAATTATCTAGACCAATTAATCCATCAAAAACGTTATGAAACTTAAACAGGAAAAATTTTAAATTCGTTTTTTCAGGCAAATTAAAAATTTTGGATGCTGGAATCATAGCACTATACTGATGCGCCGATTTTTGAAAAACTGTAGATACAATAAATGGGTCATTTTTAACACAATTTGGAAAATATCTAAATGCTAAATTTGGGTTAATAAAAGATTTCGTAGAACCTGAGTCAATTAAAAATTTAAGGTTATGTTCGGGAAAAGTAATAAAGGAAAGTTCACTCGCATTGATGTTATTTAAGCATATTAATTGTTTTGTCATATTTCCGGATTTTCCTGCGGAACATCCTGAAAATTTTCATACCGATTATCGTTTTCAATCTGCGACTCTGTATTATAATATTCATCCGTTTCACTATGTGAATAACCTTGCAGGTCGGATGAATTATCTTCGTAGTACGAAGAATAAACGTAGGATAGGTCATGGTTGTAACTATTATATGGGTCATATTCTTGAGAGCACGGGTTTGTCTCAGTGTTAGATAATTCTTCTGCAACGTAATTTAATTTTGGCTGATACGATGGACCAGGTTTAAAGGTTTGTCTAGATGACATACTCATAGGTGTTGGATTCGAAGGGTTTGGTTTAAAAGTTTGCCTTGTTGTGGTGCTCATTGGAGTTGGAATAGGTATAGGTTTGTTTTGGTTAGGTCTGAAGACGTTTTGTTGACCTCGCGGTCTTCCATTTCTGAATTTGTGAAAAAAATTTTGTGGTCTAAAATTGGGATTTGGTCTTATTGGGATTGGCTGCGATGGGAAACTTTGCCAAAATTAATTGTTATTAGTGTAAGGATTAAAGGGGAAAGTTAGTCTAAACTGTTGCAAATGATTATTTAATGGTAAATTTTGAAAATTTGTATTTAAATTATCATATCTATTATATTGATTTGGTGTAGTTTGTTTATTAAAGACATTTTTTGTTTGCGATTTATAATTATTCTGAAAATATTTAACGTTTCCTTCTTGAATTACAAATTGTATGGCGTCCGCTAGACTATTTGGGCGCATACACCTAATGGTTGTTCCTAACGGTTCCCTGAGACCAGATAAGAATGTTTTTAAAGCTAAATTTTGATATAAGGTACGCTTTATGGTAGCTGTATTCGCGTCTTCGTGTGCATCTACGTAGCTTACAAGTAAATTTAATAATTCAAGACATTTATCGTAAAAATTTTGAGGAGATTCGTTTGGCAATTGTTTTAGCATAACTAAGTCTCTATTTAAGCAACTTTCGTCGCGCCTATCTGCGAAATTTCTATAGAGGGTTTCCTGAAGGGCAGCCCACGTCGTAACATTTTGAATATTTACGACCAAACGGGCGTTTCCTGTTAATTTACTTATTAATGAATTTAATAGAAATTTATTTTGAAAACATTCTGGGTTAGCGACATCGTAAAAGTTAGTAATCAGTGAATTACAAGTTGCCAAAAATCTATTTAATTCGGTTGGGTTGCCATCAAAAGTTGGAACGCAACTTAAATATTCTGGCTTAAATACATTTGCCATATTTAAATTACTTTTTATACTTAAATTTATATTATCTAATTCTAAATTACTACTATCACTAAGATTTGAATCTGTTTCTTCGCTTGAAGAAATTAAATTTTCGTGTTTAAAAATTTCAAAGTTAAATTGGGGTTTATTGTCCAAGTTTTGGACACCTAAACTATTGGATTCAAAATTTTGCTGACCTATTAAATTAATTAATCTATCTGTTACTTCCGTATGGGATTGGGAAGTAGAGTCAGAGTCAGTTGAAGGATTAATGTTAATATTTAAATTTTTTAGCGTATTTAACAAATCATCTGCTGACATTGAAATTGCACTTACATAACTAGGAAGATTCTGGTCATTGCCAAACTATAAGATGCCTTGAAAGAACCCAGCGATGTGTGTCTGCTCCTCTCGAGACGTCTTGCGGAAAGGACAATTTTGTTCCCTCCCGTGATTTTGCCGTTGATGGGTGGTTGGACAGTCCTCGATGGATTGGATTTTTGATTTTTAAAAAGCCACTCTGCCGAAACACCTTCACGAACAAAAGTCACTGTGTTCGTCCGATAGTCTAATCGTAGAAACGAAAATTGATTTTGCTCGATGCAAAAACAACACTAGCGGAACTACCGACTGCGCCAGTTAACTAATGGCAACCAGGAATTATCTTTTTAAAAAATACTTTTATTAAATTAAAATTACAAAAATTATACTTGTTACTAATACATATGTTAAAGGCTAAAAATCTAAACTCTGACTAACTCTAATACAAGGGTTCGATGGCAACGTGACGACAGTAGAAGAGCTATACCGTTACGGCGGCAATAAGGGTAGTTTTCCCATAAGAAATACATGGGAGAAATTTAAGGTTCGATCTGCAATTTTGGTGCCATCCCAACCCCTAACGCAAAATTAGAATTTTTAATGCCCTAAGTGGTAGATGGGGGTAGTTTTTATAGATAGGGGTAACTAACCATCTATGACGTCATCACCTAAACTTAAAATTCAAACGACCTATAAATTAAAAACTAAGTCTTGCCGGAGCTGGGAGTCGAACCCATGACACCTGGCCACCTGCGTGAGAATCCAACGGCCATATACCACTAGACCATTGGGGATTTGATAATTAAAACACCAAACGAGGTATACTGGGGCCAGCCATCATCACCTATAAATTAAAAAAGTCTCGCCGACGCTGGGAGTCGAACCCATGACACCTGTGTGAGAATCCAACGCCATATACCACTAGGCCATTGGGGATATGATAATTAAAACGCCAAACGGGGTATAATTGGGGTCAAGGTATTAGCATATAACAATGAATCAATGCACAGTTGCCGGAGCTAACACAGAATTTAGTTGAACACCTGCTGATAGGATCTTGGACATCCCATTTAAACACATGTAAATTTTGTAGTCAAACATGGACAAAGAAGTAACCTATGGACAATTAAGTATATATTGGACAAAATCTCATAGCGTTTATATGGGAATTTTGTTAAAGATAATGGGCTAAGTCTGATATGGACAGGGGAAATTTCGGCAAGAAAACTTATATTAGCGTCTCACGTATGACATAACCTAGAAATAGGGTATATTATTGATTGGCATTACTTGCAGACACGTGGTGTGTCAAATATATAGACAAAATGGTGAAGGTGAAAAATTATTAGGGCCTTAACAGTTTTTAACGTATATTTCGGTTTCTAGTAGACCGATTTTAGTTGTTCTTTTTGCTAATAATTTAATTTTTATAAATCTACAAATATTAATACTAAAATTTTTAATAATTATGTTATTTGAGTGTAAATAGGGCCTTAACAGTTTTTAACGTATATCTTGGCTTCTAGTGGTTTGATTTTAGTCATTCTTTTTTAAACAATTATTTTTAATAAATATAACACTAATTTTTTAAATAAATATGTTATTTGAGAGTAAATAGGGCCTTAACAGTTTTTAACGTATATTTTGGTTTTCTAGTAGACCGATTTTAGTTGTTCTTTTTGCAAATAATTTAATTTTTATAAATCTACAAATATTAGTACTAAAATTTTTAATAATTATGTTATTTGAGGGTAAATAGGGCCTTAACAGTTTTTAACATATATCTTGGCGTCTAGTGGTTTGATTTTAGTCATTCTTTTTTAAACAATTATTTTTAATAAATATAACACTAATTTTTTAAATAAATATGTTATTTGAGAGTAAAAAGGGCCTTAACAGTTTTTAACGTATATTTCGGTTTCTAGTAGACCGATTTTAGTTGTTCTTTTGCTAATAATTTAATTTTTATAAATCTATAAATATTAATACTAAAATTTTTAATAATTATGTTATTTGAGTGTAAATAGGGCCTTAACAGTTTTTAACGTATATCTTGGCTTCTAGTGGTTTGATTTTATTCATTCTTTTTTAAACAATTATTTTTAATAAATATAACACTAATTTTTTAAATAAATATGTTATTTGAGAGTAAATAGGGCCTTAACAGTTTTTAACGTATATTTCGGTTTCTATTAGACCGATTTTAGTTGTTCTTTTTGCTAATAATTTAATTTTTATAAATCTATAAATATTAATACTAAAATTTTTAATAATTATGTTATTTGAGTGTAAATAGGGCCTTAACAGTTTTTAACGTATATCTTGGCTTCTAGTGGTTTGATTTTATTCATTCTTTTTTAAACAATTATTTTTAATAAATATAACACTAATTTTTTAAATAAATATGTTATTTGAGAGTAAATAGGGCCTTAACAGTTTTTAACGTATATTTCGGTTTCTATTAGACCGATTTTAGTTGTTCTTTTTGCTAATAATTTAATTTTTATAAATCTACAAATATTAATACTAAAATTTTTAATAATTATGTTATTTGAGTGTAAATAGGGCCTTAACAGTTTTTAACGTATATCTTGGCTTCTAGTGGTTTGATTTTATTCATTCTTTTTAAACAATTATTTTTAATAAATATAACACTAATTTTTTAAATAAATATGTTATTTGAGAGTAAATAGGGCCTTAACAGTTTTTAACGTATATTTCAGTTTCTAGTAGACCGATTTTAGTTGTTCTTTTTGCTAATAATTTAATTTTTATAAATCTACAAATATTAATACTAAAATTTGTAATAATTATGTTATTTGAGTGTAAATAGGGCCTTAACAGTTTTTAACGTATATCTTGGCTTCTAGTGGTTTGATTTTAGTCATTCTTTTTTTTAAACAATTATTTTTAATAAATATAACACTAATTTTTTAAATAAATATGTTATTTGAGAGTAAATAGGGCCTTAACAGTTTTTAACGTATATTAGAAATACAGGGCTGTTTTTGGAAATACAGGGCTGTTTTTAGAAATACAGGGCTGTTTTTAGAAATACATGGCTGTTTTTGAAAATACAGGGCTGTTTTTTTAAATACAGGGCTGTTTTTAGAAATACAGGGCTGTTTTTTTAAATACAGGGCTGTTTTTAGAAATACAGGGCTGTTTTTGGAAATACAGGGCTGTTTTTAACGCATGCGTAAGACCGTCAATAGGAGTGTAAACATGGCTAATCGGATAAGCCCTCGCCCCACGTCTAACAATTAGGGCTCCGGGTCCTGCGCCCTCCCCGCCTAAGCCCTGGGGCCCCACTCGTATTACAGTATAGTTATTTAAAAGACGGCAAATAACAGTGTTCTTATTTAAAAGCAGTAATTTTGCTGTCTTTTAAATAATTATACTGTAATAAACCGTTTATTGATGAAATAACAGCGAAATAATTTAAAAGACGGCAAATAACAGTGGTTTTATTTAAAAAGCAGTAATTTTGCCGTCATTTAAATAATTATACTGTAATAAACCGTTTATTGATGAAATAACAGCGAAATAATTTAAAAGACGGCAAATAACAGTGATTTTATTTAAAAGCAGTAATTTTGCTGTCTTTTAAATAATTATACTGTAATAAACTGTTTATTAATGAAACAACAGCGAAATAATTTAAAAGACGGCAAATAACAGTGTTCTTATTTAAAAAGCAGTAATTTTGCTGTCTTTTAAATAATTATACTGTAATAAACTGTTTATTAATGAAATAACAGCGAAATAATTTAAAAGACGGCAAATAACAGTGTTCTTATTTAAAAGCAGTAATTTTGCCGTCTTTTAAATAATTATACTGTAATACACTGTTTATTAATGAAATAACAGCGATATAATTTAAAAGACGGCAAATAACAGTGTTCTTATTTAAAAAGCAGTAATTTTGCTGTCTTTTAAATAATTATACTGTAATACACTGTTTATTAATAAAATAACAGCGATATAATTTAAAAAGACGGCAAATAACAGTGTTCTTATTTAAAAAGCAGTAATTTTGTTGTCTTTTAAATAATTATACTGTAATACACTGTTTATTAATGAAATAACAGCGAAATAATTTAAAAGACGGCAAATAACAGTGATTTTATTTAAAAAGCAGTAATTTTGCCGTCTTTTAAATTATATCGCTGTTATTTTATTAATAAACAGTGTATTACAGTATAATTATTTAAAAGATGGTATAAAGAGTGATTTTATTTAAAAAGCAGCGTTTTTTAAATAAAATTTATGTTATTAACTGATCAGCTCTTTTCAACGGCTTAAAATCCTTAAAAGGTTCTAAACTTTGTTGGTTTCGTTAGTTGTGCAGTAGCTTTGCCAAGATGAGTATCGTCTCTGAAGACTTTCAAAAATTATATAAGAATTCTAAAGTTCCCGATGAAGTCCTTCACTCCTATATCTCTTTGTTTAATAAAAACATTTCATGGAACTGGGATTATGAGATTAAAACTGAAATATCGAATAAAGAGAATTGCCAGTTTTCTCCTGCTATTTACCTGTACCTTATCAAAAAGGCACATTATGGTATGCCATGGGTGAAGCAGATGTTATCAAAATATTTTTCATCAGAAGCTCGAAGAACAAGGTGTTTTCCACTTCACAAATCAATAGATATAAAACAACCCCTAGCCTGTGAGTTATTTCACGAACTACAATTGGTGTTTGCTATTTATCTAGCAGTGACGATTAAAGATGTAAAACGTAGAAAAAACCTCTTAAGATTGGTGTTCATCCTGAGTTTAAGAAACTAAAGAATTATCTATCTTTTAGAGGTATAGAGTATGAAGATCTTCCACCGTATATGTTGCTTCAAGTTCCTGGTTTCCGTAGAAGAAAAGTGTCCAATCATTAGAAAATACTTTTAGTTTAAGACTAAGTTTGTTACAATGTTGCTTTGTAATCACTATTATCTTAAAATTTTTGGTAAATAGTAATTACACTCGATAAACATGTTACGTATGTACTCTGTATATATTTTTTATTAAATAAAATACATATCTTCATGTTTTATTTGTAGCTGTTTTTGTTTTAAGATAACCCTTTATATATTTAATATATAATTTTTAAAATACGGCACCGTATTTAAGAAAAACGGAGCCGTTTTTCTAAATACGGCACCGTTTTTTAAAATACTGCACCGTTTTTTAAAATACGGCACCGTTTTTTTAAATACGGCGCCGTTTTTTAAAATACGGCACCGTATACGAGTGGGGCCCCAGGGCTTAGGCGTGGGGCGTAGGGCGCGGAGCCCTAAGCGTTGGAAGTTCCTAATGCCAAAGGCAACTAACGCCAAATGTTGCTAGCGCCCCTCTTCTTTAAAAGTAGGGTTATGTTGTGATTATTCTTCTTTTCGAACAGTCATTTTCTAAGTCACGTGATATTTGACAGATGACAGGCGACCACGCCCTAAATAATGCGTTGCGCAAGATTCCTAAATATGACGTCAGATTTTTCGAATGACAGATGAACCCGCCTCGCGTTCTTACCCTAGACCGAAATATTTAATTTTTAAATTTGACTCACGTAAATTTAGCGCTTGGCTAATATTTTCGAAATAAGGGTTGATACCCTTACAAATTATATTTAAATATGTTTCTTAGGTCCTAATCTCGCTTTTAAACAAAAATCGTAAATATCGTATGTACTGAAACCAAAATATTTATTTTTTAATTCTGACATTCGTATACTCTTCTTTTAGCGCTCGGCTAATTATTTAAAAATTAGGGCTGATACTCTTACAAATTATATTGAAATATGTTTCCTCGAATTTGTTGATTTTTTTAATAACTTGTCTGTCAATTATAACAACGGCTGTGTAAGAACTTTGAGGTTATCTATTTAGGCCCTATTTACTCTCAAATACCATATTTATTTAAAAATTAGTGTTAATATATTTATTAAAAACAATTGTTTAAAAAGAATGACTAAAATCAAGCCACTAGAAGCCAAGATATACGTTAAAAACTGTTAAGGCCCTATTTACTCTCAAATAACATATGTATTTAAAAATTAGTGTTATTATATTCATTAAAAATAATTGTTTAAAAAAGAATGACAAAAATCAAACCACTAGAAGCCAAGATATACGTTAAAAACTGTTAAGGCCCTATTTACACTCAAATAACATAATTATTAAAAATTTTAGTATTAATATTTGTAGATTTATAAAAATTAAATTATTAGCAAAAAGAACAACTAAAATCGGTCTACTAGAAACCGAAATATACGTTAAAAACTGTTAAGGACCTATTTACTCTCAAATAACATATTTATTTAAAAATTAGTGTTAATATATTTATTAAAAATAATTGTTTAAAAAAGAATGACTAAAATCAAACCACTAGAAGCCAAGTTATACGTTAAAAACTGTTAAGGCCCTATTTACACTCAAATAACATAATTATTAAAAATTTTAGTATTAATATTTGTAGATTAATAAAAATTAAATTATTAGCAAAAAGAACAACTAAAATCGGTCTACTAGAAACCGAAATATACGTTAAAAACTGTTAAGGCCCTAATAATTTTTCACCTTCACCATTTTGTCTATATATTTGACACACCACGTGTCTGCAAGTAATGCCAATCAATAATATACCCTATTTCTAGGTTATGTCATACGTGAGACGCTATTATAAGTTTTCTTGCCGAAATTTCCCCTGTCCATATCAGACTTAGCCCATTATCTTTAACAAAATTCCCATATAAACGCTATGAGATTTTGTCCAATATATACTTAATTGTCCATAGGTTACTTCTTTGTCCATGTTTGACTACAAAATTTACATGTGTTTAAATGGGATGTCCAAGATCCTATCAGCAGGTGTTCAACTAAATTCTGTGTTAGCTCCGGCAACTGTGCATTGATTCATTGTTATATGCTAATACCTTGACCCCAATTATACCCCGTTTGGCGTTTTAATTATCATATCCCCAATGGCCTAGTGGTATATGGCGTTGGATTCTCACACAGGTGTCATGGGTTCGACTCCCAGCGTCGGCGAGACTTTTTTTAATTTATAGGTGATGATGGCTGGCCCCAATTATACCTCGTTTGGTGTTTTAATTATCAAATCCCCAATGGTCTAGTGGTATATGGCGTTGGATTCTCACGCAGGTGGCCAGGTGTCATGGGTTCGACTCCCAGCTCCGGCAAGACTTTTTTAATTTATAGGTCGTTTGAATTTTAAGTTTAGGTGATGACGTCATAGATGGTTAGTTACCCCTATCTATAAAAACTACCCCCATCTACCACTTAGGGCATTAAAAATTCTAATTTTGCGTTAGGGGTTGGGATGGCACCAAAATTGCAGATCGAACCTTAAATTTCTCCCATGTATTTCTTATGGGAAAACTACCCTTATTGCCGCCGTAACGGTATAGCTCTTCTACTGACGACTGGGAACTGATGATAAAGCATATTACAATAATAGGAATTACAATATAAAAATAATGTCGTCAGCATGTTATGTGGACAGGGTGTGACATAACTCATGTTTGGGTTAAACCAAAAAGGGGTCTAGCGTCGTCATCTCTCCTTTCAGGAAAATTTGATTAGTCACCAGATAGAAGATCATATTTTAGATCAAAGCGACATTTATTATAAAAATTCCATTGAAGCAGATCCGCAAACTGGCACTCCCATATCTCAAGCACTCACCGATGTAGGACTTTTACATCCCAAGATATAGCCGCTTAGCATTCCAGCACGTCTTCGTCCCAAGTATTGACCAAACAGCACGAGCAAATTTCTTTAAAACGTACAGCTGCAAAAGATAATATTTTACTTCAAGCAACAAAAATGTTGCGAACCTTAGAAAAAAGTTTCCTCCTTCCCAAATAGGTGGAACTGTAAGAATTAAAGTGCCTGATGTTGACCGTGGTCGCACAGACCCATGAAATGTGCTAGTGGTTGTTGTTGAAATAAAGGATTTAGACTGTTATAGATTAGCATACAAAAATCGTACTTTCAAGCAGCTTTTCACACGTAATCAGTTTGCAATTTGTAAAGAAAAATTACTTTTCATGGATGAAATTTAAACTAAAGAAATGTCGCTAAGAGAAGCAACTTGTGCTAATTTAAAAAGTGGAGGACAAGGCTATACAGGTTGCAATTGCAAAAGAAAGTGTTCTACGGCTAAATGTAGTTGTAAAGGCAAGGGGCTTTTGTGCAATTCGGAGTGTAATGGTAGTTAAAGTTGTTGCAATAAATAAGATTATACATAATACCTTTCATTTGTTTCTGTTTTGTTTTGTTAATATTTTATATAAAAATTATAATAAAATATATATAGTATTTCTCCAATTATAATAAAAATTAAAATAAAAGAAAGTCAGTAATCAACATTATAAATTTAAGAATATAATGAAATAATAAATTTTTGTATTAATAAAATTAACCCGAATGATAAAGGGCGATTTAAAGAAACGAAAATAATTAATAATAATTAACTTGTAGTTAAAAATAGTAGTAGAATATTTTAAATAATAATTTTAAATGTAGAGATTAATGATAAAGGGTAGCTTCTTTTTCTAAAGTTTGAAAAGATTGCTCCTATTTTTGATTTACAAGACTAATATTTTTGATTAAGTTAATAAAACTAATAATAATAAATAAATTTACTTCTATTTTTAAATTTTTGTTTAGTTTATTGGTATTTGTGTCTAGACGTAAACATATACTTTTAAGTTTGGAGTTTGGTGTGGTTTCTTTGTATTTAGGATTTTATTATTATTAGGTCCAATAAGATTTGAAATATTTCTTTCAATAACTTTTTAACTATAGGTGTATGTGAAAGACAGTAGCGTACCTACAGGTATCGGGGACCGGGGCGAAAAGAAAAGTTGGGGCCCCTATCTTATTTTTGGGAACAATTTTGGACAAGCAAAAAAAGGTCCTCATCTCTACAAGAAGGCCTTCCTTACAACATAATATGATATACTTTAATAAGGTCAGGGACACCCCTTTTCCTAGTTATAAAAATGTTGACAAGCAAACAAAAATGGCCCTCACCCTCACAATGGAGCCCCCTACTGATTTAATATTATATACTCTACCAAGATTGAAGCCCCCTCTTTTTGTATTTTTATATTAAAAAATTTTAAAAATCCTTCTACAACAACGCTTCTAAACCCAAATATGTACCTTAATTTGTATGAGGACCCTCTCGGGGCGGACTGCCACCCCTCCGGACGCTAGTGGTGAGACAGGTTTAAGTTTGTCTTCATTAGTCTTAATAATTCGTACACATGGAAATGACTTTATTTTAACTTTTTAATTCTTTATGATAAAATTTTTAATAAATTATTTTTTACTCCTTTACGTATAGTATTATAGTATATTATAGTAAGTTAAAGTATATTATAGTATCACTTCCTTCATTTCTTAAAAAAATATTTTGGGTACAAAATGTTTTTACCTAGTTATGATGCATGCACAAAAGTATACCAATAGTTTGCTTTAAGGGATTCTTGTTAGCAATCAAGGTATTTCGCCGACTGTATGGATAATTCGTACTTAAAATAATATATATTTGTTATTTTTTTTCTAATATAAAGAAATAATTACTTTAATAAACTTAATGGTACATTAAAATATGATAAGTGACTGTAAAAGTTCATATAGGGATTTTTTTATTAATGAAAATTCCAAATTTTTTATCTGGCGATCTTCTCTGCATGTTTGATACCTGGAAAATTGATTTTGACATATGTCACGTGAACAACCGTATAGCTTATGCTTTTACTTAACTTCATTTGTTTAAGTAAAAATAAGAATATTGTTTTGTTTTTTTTGACAACTAGAGCAAATAATTTGAAAAATGGGTTTTTGCCAGGACACCGGGTATTGCACTGGTTTATTTTTAAAAATTTCCTTAATATTTTACATAAAAAACGCTAAAATATTCAAAAGTGGCAAAATGTATTGACTTTAATCATGATTTACTCATATCTGAAGTTTTCACCATAAAATAAAAATGATTCTTCAGTTTACTGTTTAATTCTAATGTTATCAAAATCTATTACTTTATAAGTTTGGCAAGAACAATTAACAGTTTACTATTTTTTACATTTTAGAAAAATATAAAAAAATATTATTGGTTATAAGTATATTACCTTAACGAAAATAAAAATATAAGCTCAAAATTAAATGTACATGGAATAATCTTCAACACCAGTGCTTTTTTCATTTGAGCCAAAAGCCAACTAGAGCATCCATTTTAATTTCTAGCTTGTATTTTTATTTTTGTTGAAGTAATTTGCTTATAAGGTAAATTAAAACTGTCTATATTTTTGCAAAATATAAAAAAATAATAAACTGTTTATTTTACTTGTTAAACTAATAAAATAATAAATGAAAATGACATTAAAATAAGTCAATTAAGGAGTAATTTTTAGGTTTATATATAGGGATCAAAAATTTTACTATTTACTTACTAGTTAAATAAAACTAATTGGTAAGTAAAATGGTATCTACATTTGAACTTTTCTAAAATAATATCTAAAAAAATGTGAAATTTACTTTTTTCAAAATATATACTGCAAATTTGGGGTTAAAATTAAATTTTAAGCAGGTTTTACTCTTTGAGCTTTTTCAATATTTTGTGATCTTACCCTACCTATTAATTTTATTTAAATTTTTCGCTATACCGCTGTTTATATTACATTATGTCAAAATCAATTTTCATGTTATCGAACATGCAGAGGCGATGGCCAGAAAAAAATTGGAATGTTCCTTGATAAAAAAATCTCGTATGATGAAAACTTTTTGCTGGTCACTGTATAACATAAAAATGATATTACATATAATGTTTGGTGGGACATTCTAAAAAATACTACAAATGGCAGCAGCAATTAAGCAGGCACCACATTATCGCGAAGCGGAATGAAATGAAACGGAATGGAAAAGAAATTTTAAATCATCGCACATTATCATGGAATTCCACGGAAATTTTATTTGTATTGAGTTTGAACAAAGTACGTGTTTTACAGGTTTTAATAGGTTTATTATAAGCCATTCAATATTACCCGTCTTAAAATACGCATGAAAACAGGTACATATGTACGTACTTGACACTGTTGTTTTTATATGCCCTTTAAATTTGGCCAGTGTTCTTCTTAAGCCTTTTAAATATGTAAGGTGTAAGTAAGTTTTAATGGTTACAATATTACTTTGTATTTGGTTTTATTTTGTATAAAAAAATAAACATACTTTATACTTACTCATCGCGAGTATTCGTAAACATTCCGCTGAATAGTGGTGTTAGCTGCGGAACATCGGAAAAATTCGCTCAGGTAGCAATCCAAGCGATTCCATTCCGTTCCGTGTCAGTCCTAGGTGTTCCAAAGTGCAATAGTGTGCGGACTTCAATTAGTTATATCGTCACCTTAATTGTAAAACCACCTAACTCCATTTTTAATAAAACATGCATTGTCATCTAAGCCTTATAAAATAGGGCTAAAGATCCCAAGCAGCAAGCTGACGTCAATATGACGTCATTTTTAAATCATTTTTGGTCATAAGACGTCATCAGACCAAAACTATTATGTCTTTTCGACGTAATTTTTTCGTCATACTAGCTCATAAAAATCTAATGACGTCATGTTTTGAAAACCCGCCAGAAAAATTTTGTGACATTATATGATTCGTGTCAAAATCCAACCGAAATATCATATGACAGAAAAATAAGACTAATAATTTTACAAAATTGAAATAGGAAAAAACTCTACCGATAGATGGCGTAATGGACAATAAACTACTACGTTTATTCAACATCTTTGCTTTTTATCGCTTACACCGTACCGATGAGACCAAAATAGTTTGAGACCGGTCTGCGGTTGGCGATCTCAATTAGCTTTGAAAGAAATATCTTCGGCTAGTGTAAAAATCTGCATCTCCAGGTTGGACAGTGTCCCGAGAAATGCGACCTTGCATTACTTGCTTGCAAGGAAATTGTAAGCAGTAAGAAGTTTTTTCTCATTTCAACTTTCAAATAAAAATACCATATCATTTTAGCTTTGGAAAAAAAGTATATACGTCAATTTTTTGTCTTCTTAAAGACGTCTTTTGTCTGTGACTTGGGGAGGTTAATTTAACGTCATTTTGTCGTCATCTTATGACGTCTTTCCAAATGTGACCAAAAATGACTAAAAAGAGACGTCAATAAGACGTCAGCTTGCTGCTTGGGATGGCATCAAAATCACATTTTTTTATAAAAGTGGAATTAGGTGGTTTTACAATTATTTAATTATTAAAAAATGTGATTTTGATTTTTTTTATTTCGCCTTATTTTATAAGGCTAAAGATGACAATGCATGTTTTATTAAAAATGGACTTGAGTGGCTTTACAATTAAGGTGACGATATGATTTTCAAAGTTTCTGTTTGCTTTTATTCTATTCCGTTCCGCGATAGCGTGCTGCCTGCTTTACTTGGAAGCGTAAGGAAAAAAGGCAATTTGTGATGCCCATCGTATCTTGCTGCTGGATCATAAGAATTCAAAATATTTAAAAAGTAAATAAATTAATAGTGATTTTTTAGACAAAAAAGTTAACTTGGGCGAGAACGATCGCAAAGCAACTTATATTTATTTGTGGCAAAAAAATATGTTTTGTTTTGGAAATATTTTCAATTAATAATATTTTTAATGGCAATTTTCTTGCAGATTTTAAGTTTATTTATACTTGGAGTTAAATAATAATAATAATAATAAACAACAATAACTACAAAAAATTAAAACATTTCTTTATATATTATCAGTGTTCATGACAACAGTTAGAAAACATTTGAGTATTGGGACCCATGTCCCGAAAAGTGTTACTACGGCATTACGACCCTATGACGCGTTAAAATTTAAAAAGACGATAAATTGCCTAATTAGAATTTAATGAATTTAATTTTTGCCTTTTTAACAAAATATCATTACAACTAAATAAATCAACAAAAAAGAATAAAATTAATAAATTAAAAGCTACGAATAAAATAAAATTTTTAAACATTGAAACTGAAATTTTAGACAGTTGCTGTGATAATATCATGTACAATAGGCAAAAATTAAATGCCAAAATTTGTTGATAAAATTAACGGTCATTGGCACGAAGTTGATGCTGAGTCACAAATACTATAAATCCTATTTTGGCAATTTATTTTTCTTAATTTTAACGCGTCTTAGGGTAGAGTAGTGTAGAGCCGTAGTGACACTTTTCCGGACATGGGTCCCTATACTGAAATTTTTTCCACAGTTACACTGAATAACCTCTAGAAGTTTTAATCCCATAATTCTGAAACACCCTTTATACAAATAAATACCTTAAAATAAAAAAAAATCATACAAAAGTAAAAAATGGCAATATTTTAAACCCTAGAAATTTTCGGAATAGACAAACTTCCACAAATTTGGGTTTATTTTTAATTTCTAATTTTTAATTTAAGGACTTTAGTAAGACCAAATTTTAGGCAAGAAATGACAGATATAAATCACAATCTAAGAGCTGGGCGCCATTTTGAAAAAAAAATTTTAATGAAAATAAGGGTCTTGTTGCACATCATTTTAAAGCTCTTTAACGAGTACTTTATAACCCTAGAATATAAAGTTAATACCTCTAATTACTACAAAATGGCGGAACCTTAAAAATTACCTGAATACCTCATTTAGATGGCTATTTTTCCGAAAGTAATAAAGTTAGATACACTTAATGTGGTATTTTCTTAAAGCTCTTTTATAAACTAGTGCCAAAGCCTTTAAAAACCAAAAAAAAAAGAGTAAAATAAAACCCATTAAAAAAGATAGAGAAAATAACAAAAATTAAAGAAAACATAAATTCCAGACGATTTATGGTTGGGAAGGGGAAGAGGGGGGTTAAATAAAAAGTACGGTTTTTCTCGATTAACGGCAAAACAACAAGTCCAATAAAAAAAGTTTAATAGCAAAGTTTTAGGCAATTAAAAGATCTACAACTTTTGTATTTACGCTCTTTTACATAATCTCAAAATTTATGTGAAAAATTGAAATATCCCAGTTTTTGGTTTTTTATTTTAATCTTTTATAAAAAATAAATTACTTTCACAAAAGTTGAATAAAACGTACCCTTGCACGTCCCAAATACCATGTATTTTTTTTTGTTTAAAATATATTTTTTTCATATTATTTTGACTAAAAATCGAAAAAGTACCCCTATTTTTAATGGAAAATTTACGTGTCAAAATATCGGCATTTTCCAAATAGTCGGTGGTGGTTTTATTCATTAAAATCTCTACTTTCTTATGGTATAAAAAACTATACATGGTAAATGCAAAAATCTCGGATGATTTTTTAAAAATCATTATTAGACCAGCGTTGATAATTTTGAAACAAAAAAATATTGAAATATAAAACCCATTGAGAAAAGTAAAGAAAATAACAAAATAAAAGGAAAAATAAATAACAGGCGATTTCAGTTCGGGAACTAGAAGGCGGTGAGTTTCTAAGGGTAAAAATGGTTTTGTCGATTTCCGGTAAAATTACTAGTCCTATGGAATTTCATTTTTTCAGAGAAGTTACCGTGATTTTTTTACACTATCAGAACATAGATATTTTAACGAACAAAATGCCTACCGACTATTTTGAGAAGGCAATATTTTAACACGTAAATTTTCGATTGAAAATATGGGTACTTTTTCGATGTTAAGTCAAGATAAGCTTAAAAATAAATATTTTAATTTCAAAACAGTTAGTTTGGGATATAATAAGGTAGGATCTCACCAAATTTTGTATTTTTTCGTTTTTTTTTTCTAAAAGATAAAAATAAAAAATAAAAAATTTGGTTATTTAAAATTTTCACATAAATTTTGAAGGTATGTAAAAAAGTGTAGGAACAAAAGTTATCAATCCTTTTACTACCTACAACATTGCCATTTTACTTTTTCGTAAAACTTGGAGTTTTGCAGGAAATGGATAAAAACCACTATTTCCCTTAAACTCCCCCTTTATGACCTCAGATTGCCTGTAATTTAATTTTTCTTTAATTTTGGTTAAATTTTTTACTTTTTACAATGACTTTCATCCCTCTATAATTTATTTCTCGTTTTTTAAATTATCTACCCTGGTCTATTAAGGACCTATTTAATGGTGATATTGTTAATAATATACAGGGTAGTACAAATAGTATCGATTTTTTAATGACGCATCTTGTATATTATATCACCATTAAAAAGATATCTAAAATACCAAATTAGATATACCTAATTTTATTAGTTTTGGAAATACGGCCATCAAAATAAGAAAGTTAAGTACTGGTCTTTTTGTGGAAGGTAAAGGTATTAACTGACTTATATATTCTGGGGTCTTAAAGAACACGCCAGGAACTTTAAAATGGCCCCCTTTATTTTTGATTTTTTTTTTAAATAGCGTTCAGCTCTTAGTTTAACATTTATATTTGTTATTTCTTGCGTAAAATTTGGGTAATGTTGTTTTACTAAAGTCCTCAAATTTCCATGAAAAATACCAAACAATTCAAATTTATTAGAAGGGTCGTGAATTTAGACAAGCACTTTATTTAAAATATGCCGAGGTGTTTGCCTCTAGTCACATAATATGAAAAAAGTGGGAGTTCTAAGTTAAATAAAAAGCTATATATATATGGTTTTTGGTTAGAAAGAAAACTAATCAGGCCATATAGATGCACAGTTCCGAATCAATATCTATTTTCTACTTTAGCAAAGAGTAAAAATTGCGTCCTTATGTGGTAAAAATTTTGATCAGAAACAAATTAAAAAGCAAAAAAAGACATTAGATGGAAAATTAAGCCTTTTACCTTCTTCTAGAACCAAAGCACCAACAAAAAAAAATAATAATAATAATAAGAAAAAAGCTCTCCAGGTTTAAATATCCGCTCCTTTCTTTCACTTTGCGTCCGTCCCCTTGTATAATTTGGTTTAAACCACCACCCAACAATTAAAGAACAGCTAAATTTTACTTTCTTCGCATCTTCAATTTGTGCCCCTCCCGATCTGGCACTAAAGAGGCGCTCATTTTTCTGGGGTACGGCCGACGCTGTCGAAATTTATGGAGTTTTATGAGACCTTTCACACGCTGAGAACGTAGAAAGTCGGCTGTGCGTGTGAAAGACTCCATACACTTTCACAGCGTCGGTTCGTCGCCCGGATTCCCGTCTTTCGCTAATGTGAAAAGACTGTTAAGCTGTTAAAGGGGACAAGCGGATAAGTACAGCCCTGTGTGTATCTATTTATAACCATTTGCCATGACAACCACAATTTTGGTAGGGTTTTTTTATGATTTTGGCCGGTTATGCTTTCAATAATTTATCATAGATAAATTATATTGTATATGTATGTATGTGAAACAAACGGTCAAAATCATAAAAAAACACCACCAAATTTGTGGTTATGTCATGGCAAATTCTTATAAATCGATACACATGGGGCTGTATCTATCCCCTTGTTTAAGGAGTTGTAGTAGTTGAGGTATTTGACAACTCTAAGCTGCACTGATATGTTTAACCAAAGAAAATTATAGTTAAACTAAAATTGTCTTTGTTAGTTCTGGTTAGTTACTTTTTTTAGAAGAATGTACTTAGTGACTTTTACCTTTAAACCTACGATATGAACTCTCGATACTTACCTGACTGTATCCCCAAAAAAACTTTTTTTTGTTAACAAAATTGCAAAGCCGTAAGGTAAAGGTAATAAAAACCAGTTAAAAATGTTGGTAAATATTTATATCATTTTTAATATTACGTACTGCTATTTAAACTGTCTATGTATATATTTTATGTACATATACATATATTATATAAACTGCTTTGCACAATTTAGGGATTTAACAAATATTTTTAAATTTTTAATAAGGCAGATATTATTTTTATATTTACTTGTAATTAGCTAAGAATTAAAAACTATTAAAACCAATTATTGCCCACTTCGTTGGGCGTTAATATCTGAACTAAAATAATTTTTATGATAGGTTTAGTACTTTCAAAGTTACAAACTTTATCTCTTCATATATTAGTATAGATTGAATTGAATTTATTAAGGGTAAATAGGTAGCATATCTCAGAAACTAATGGTCGTATGATATTTGGAAAAAAACTTCTAAATCGACTCTAAGGAACCGCTGGTTTTAATTTTTAAATTTTTAACTCTACTGCCATGGTCGTGTTTAAAAATACATTTTTCTTGGAAATCTCCCAGTATAAATTAGAAAAAAGAACCACGGCTGTTAGAATTCTGCACTTTTTGAATTATCACTTTTCTTTGTAGGGTATAAAATAAGGGCTGTAAGGAACGGTAAAGATTTTCTCGTTAGAACGCTCATAATTTTGGTTTGGCTTTAAATATTTTAACTAACTAGGCTTCGTTTGAAATAGGAATTTTAATTGATTTTTAAGCTAAACATAAATGAAAATTAAATATTTTATAATTATATAAAAAATTTACCATCTAAATAAAAAATTGGCTTAAGCATTGTCAGGAGTAATCTGGTACAATCTATGTCAAAGTGTGTTAACTTTGCTCTAGTAGATTAAATACCCTGGTAGATACGACTTCTTTGGCTGGTAAAACTACGGAGTCTCTGCTGCCTGCTAACCACCGCACGCTTTGGAGAAACATTACAATTGGTCAGCCGTGGACGTTAAGCCGCGTCTAAATTGGTATAGTTACTTGTACAGGGTTTTCATTTTTATTTTGCCACCTACTTTTAACTATAAGCAACAAAACGTCATATATAAAAGTTTTATACCTTTTCATCTATTATCTTTTGAGCATAAAAAAGAAACAAATAAAATCAAAGACTCAAAAACAATTAAGTGGTAATCTTTTTTAAATGGAACACCTTGTATATTGTCTCACCATTAAAAGGTCTTTTAAAAAGCTTTACAATTATACCACATTTGATATATCTATATTTAATAGAAATATGGCCATTTTTTGGGTATAATTTCCATTACATCTACAGTCTCACCTTAGTGCCGGTAGGGAGGAAAATGTAAAGTTTTTAAAAAGTCCCTTTTTAATGGTGATATAAAATACCATTTAAAAAAGTTTAACTCTTCATTTTTTTTGAGTTTTGACGGTCATTTGTTTCGTTTTTTTATGTTTAAAAGATAATAGATAAAAAAAAGTATAAAACCATTTTACAGGACGTTTTATCCCTCTTGCTTATAGTTAAAAGTGGACGGCCAAATATAAATGAAGACCGTGTACAAACAGTGTGGTTACACCTACTAGCTTTACAAGGTGCAAAGCTAGTAGGTGTACACACATAAAATAAATTATTTGTTTGGCAGTGTTTGAATAATAATGGGCCCAAAAAGATAAAACTTCTCAAAGGCGTGGGCTGTGCAACTCAGCATTGCATTAAAAATGTTATGATGCAAATATTAAATAATATGATTGAATTAAATAGGTATTTGTTTAAGGAGAAAAAATCTCGTTTAAAAAGAATATAATTAGCCTCGTAAATAAATAGGGCAGTAGTCTAGCACCTTCTTTTTTAAATTTTTATATATGCCCAATTGCTCTTCTTTTATTAAATGACGATTTTTTAAACCTTGTACTGAATTAAATTAGGAAACCAAACAATTTTTCTTTCCGAATTATTAGTGCAGCTTATTAAAAAAAAAACGACACCTAACATTTTTGTCGTCAACGATGGTAACTCTCCTTAGTAATCCCCCCTAAAATAGGTTTTTACTTTTATTAAAATAAAGATTTTTTTACGTAACTGATAGTTGTAGCACGGAAGTGGTAAATTTAAGGACATAATTTATAAATATACCTATTACATAACAAGTGTCGAAAGTGATATATGTCACACGAGTGGAAATATTGTCACACGAGTCGATAGCTGAGTTCGACAATACCACCGGTGTAAAAATAAACTTTTAGCACGAGTTATGTACCTACCATATTTTTCCTACAACCATAAAAATATTTACCAAACGTCCTAAGTTCTTATATAATTTTAACACAGACAAGATAAATGGACAAAAAAATAGACGTAAATCAATGTCAGTGCCATAAAATCAGAAATAAATATATTAGGTACCTTTAACTGTATGTAAAAGAATAAATTTTTAAATTAAATTATCTTACAGACATGCACTGTTAGTCTTTAACTTTGATTCTCAAATTACGTGAAACACCTAATCACTAAACAAAACACTAAAAAAATATACATTTTTGAATAATAGTAGGTAGAGCCTACACCTACAGTCCCGAATGGATTAAATTTAATTTTAACTCTGGTTTACTGGCAATTCCATTTTTAACTTGCCAGATCTAAACCTTTTTCTAACAAGGGATGCATTATTTAGGAAATAAATAAAACATAACTTTTATTAACCAATTCCGCCGCCTGGCATTCTGTGGTTAGGTTAGAATTTAACAAATGATCCATACTAGTTGTTATTCTGGGGCTTACGACACTTCTATATATTGGGTTGCCTAAAAGAATTTGCTAATAAATAATAAATTAATATAATTTGAAAAACAGATAATGTGTGTTAGCACTGGAAGTAAAAACATTTAATTTGTTCAAAATATACTGTTAAAATCTTTTTTAACGGAATTAAGGCAGCTGTTACTTTTCAACACTAGTGTTGAGCAGTACTTTTCAACACTAGTGTTAAAAAGTACTTTTTAATTATAGAGTTGAAAAGTCGATTTCAACACGCGTGTGATATTATTCGTTTTCTAAAGGATCAAGCAGTGCGTTTTATATCCTTTTCATTTGTGGTCGTAGGAATAATATTTGTAGTAAATTTTTATTCTTTTTTTCTACTGTTGTTTCTTATAAATAGTAATGCTATTCTTATCATATAAAACCATTTCTGGGAGTCACGTCCCCCGAATCAATTACAGATTTATTTGATTTCTATTTATGTAGCTCATGGCTATATTTCTTAAATTCCTAATTTTTTGCCTGGCATCAGCAACAATCTTTCATCCGCGAATTAAATTTTCAATAACCGCTTATCTCATTTGATTAATTCTTTGACTTTGATTTGTTATATCTTAAAGAAACTCATGTGCACTATAAGTTTCAACTAAAAATAATTTTTTCTTGAAATTATCTTATTTCTTAAGAAAAATAATATAAATTCAACGACACCACTGTTATACATGCATGACATGTATCCATTTAACTTGTTGACGCGTTTACACAGGGCTAGTTGCTGAATTAATAGCGTAGCTAGTGACAATTTCGGTAGAAGGGGTAGATGTACCGGGTGGCGCCTTTTCGTTGACCTTGCAGGGTATAGCGATAACTAAAAGAGATAGAACAAATCTGATTGCGCAATCTCGATTTCAATTTTTAAAACAAATTCACTGGTAAAAGCAAATCATGGCCAACTTGATTCGTTTTGGAGATACAGAGTGTTGTTTAAATTTTGTCACATTAGCTAGGCACTTGTAACTCGCTTGCTATTAGAGATAGAGACAAAAATGTAAAAAGAAGGTTTTAGAGATTTTTAGGTAGAATTTAGTGGCGTACCTACATTTTTTCCAATGACTTCTATTTTAAAGTTATAACACAAAGTTGGGTTTTATTTAATGGAACACCCTGTATATTTAATTACTAATAGAAAAACATCTTTAAAAGCTGTAAAAAGTATCGCACTTAACATACTGAATTTTTAATAGTTTCGGAAATATAGCCATTGTCCGAAATTCGCTAAAAAATAGCATTTTTAAAATAAAATACCCCGTATATTTTATTACCATTTAAAAGACATTTTAAAGACCTTTAAAAATTTACCACATTCAAAATTATTTTTTCCAACAGTTGCGGAAATATGAGCGTCCAAATCTTAATGCGTATATACATATACAATTTTTGGATTATTATGGTGATATTTTCATATATTATAAAAGATAAACATATCAAATGAGTTATTATTTTAAACCTCTTTAAAATATCTTTGCAACGGTAATATAATATACAGGGTGTTTCGTTAAAATAATCCTGATTATGACCATATTTCTGAAACTATTAAGAATGAATATATTAAATGTGGTATTTCTTGTAACTCTTAAGAAGAACTTTCTATTGGTAATAAAATATACAGGGTGTTCCATTTAAAAAACCCAAGTTTTGTTTCGTCAGGCTGTTTTGTATATCTTTGTGCTTTTAAAAAGTGTATCTTATTTCTACGTACTTTTTCGTTTGTATATAAAAAATAAAAGATATAAAAAGCTTTCTACTGAATTTTTTTCCTTTAGATTCAAAAAGATGCTGAATCATTTTTTTTCCCGTTAGTGTATATTAAATTAAGTTTGGAGTGCCATCTGT
The DNA here is from genome assembly GCA_014170235.1 of Listronotus bonariensis. Classification (NCBI taxonomy): domain Eukaryota; kingdom Metazoa; phylum Arthropoda; class Insecta; order Coleoptera; family Curculionidae; genus Listronotus; species Listronotus bonariensis. Next base: position 69,987 of record JACEGR010000601.1, read on the forward strand.
AACCACTGCTTCAATAATTTACTTTGTTTTAAAAGTGCTAAAAGTACTTCATGGTCATGATTCGTTTTTAGTTGGTTCATACACTATTTCGGCTGCCTCAACTTATATCTCTTCTTATTCTTTAGATTTACTTTCATTGTTGCCCAAGAAATAATTATTATTCTCAATATCCCTATTACTTTCTTTATGTCGTCTTTTAATCTCTCAATTTTTACTCCCTGAACTGCAACCCTCTGGTGGAGGTGAGAGTCACCCCAAAATTTTAAATAGAAAGAGTGGTCGAGTAATACCTTATTTTGAAGGTCTCAAGAGACTCTTTAAAATATTTTTTGGTGGTGATATAATATACAGGGTGTTCCATTAAAAAAAAACATTCTTTTTATTCTACCCTGTATATTTCAAGAAATATTAAAAATCTGATTATTCGTTTAAAAACTACAGAATTTAGCCAACAAACTGATGTAATTATTTATTTTGTACGATAAAAAATAAAAAGTTAAGGGGGTGTAAATTTATAACTCGACACCCGGTACATGTACAAGTTCTTACCTAATCGGTTTATATTGGGTTAGTAGCTGTCGTTCAAGTTACTGGTACAAGCAACTAACCCATTTACTATACCAAAGCGCGCATTATGTGCTTTTTAGTTTTATTTTAATGCATCTTACCATATACAACTCAGCAATTTAAAATATGTTCAAGCGAATTTGCGCGATTCAGCATAAAGAGGTGCAATAGCAATTTGGCTGATTTTAATAAATACCTAATAACTTTTATGTTTTTGTTTTAAAACTTGAATTATGTAGGTAAGTTATAAGCCTATGGACGAACTGCGGCCGAGTTTTATTCATTTGATTTGTGTCCTGTAATTTTAATCAACTTATTATATGACCCCATGGAGAATTCTTGGTATGTTAAAGTTAAACAAAAAAATCTATTTTTGCACATCCTCTCTAGATTTTCAGAAATATTCTTTAAAGCATTACTTGTGTCCAGTAAAGCATTAAGTCTTCTAGTTTTGTTTCATTAGACTGTTTTGTATATCTTTGTGCTTTTAAAAAGTGTATCTTATTTCTACGTACTTTTTCGTTTGTATATAAAAATAAATGATATAAAAAGCTTTCTACTGAATTTTTGTCTCTTTAGATTCAAAAAGATGCAGAATCATTTTTTTTCCCGTTAGTGTATATTAAATTAAGTTTAGAGTGCCATCTGTAACCACTGCTTCGATAATTTACTTTGTTTTAAAAGTGCTAAAAGTACTTCATGGTCAATGATTCGTTCTTAGTTGGTTCATACACTATTTCGGCTGCCTCAACTTATATCTCTTCTTGTTCTTCAGATTTACTTTCATTGTTGCCCAAGAAATAATTATAATTGTCAATATCCCTATTACTTTCTTTATGTCGTCTTTTAATCTCTCCATTTTTACTCCCTGAACTGCAGCCCTCTGGTGGAGGTGAGAGTCACCCCAAAATTTTAAATAGAAAGAGTGGTCGAGTAATACCTTATTTTGAAGGTCTCAAGAGACTCTTTAAAATATTTTTTGGTGGTGATATAATATACAGGGTGTTCCATTAAAAAAAAACATACTTTTGTTCTACCCTGTATATTTCAAGAAATATTATAAATCTAATTATTCGTTGAAAAACTACAGAATTTAGCCAACAAACTGATGTAATTATTTATTTTGTACGATAAAAAATAAAAAGTTAAGGGGGTGTAAATTTATAACTCGACACCCGGTACATGTACAAGTTCTTACCTAATCGGTTTATATTGGGTTAGTAGCTGTCGTTCAAGTTACTGGTACAAGCAACTAACCCATTTACTATACCAAAGCGCGCATTATTTGCTTTTTAGTTTAATTTTAATTCATCTTTCCATATTCAACTCAGCAATTTAAAATACGTTCAAGCGAATTTGCGCGATTCAGCATAAAGAGGTGCAATAGCAATTTGGCTGTTTTTAATAAATACCTAATAACTTTTATGTTTTTGTTTTAAAACATGAATTATGTAGGTAAGTTATTAACCAAATAAGCCTATGGACGAACTGCGGCCGAGTTTTATTCATTTGATTTGTGTCCTGTCATTTTAATCAACTTATTATATGACCCCATGGAGAATTCTTGGTATGTTAAAGTTAAACAAAAAAATCTATTTTTGCACATCCTCTCTAGATTTTCAGAAATAATCTTTAAAGCATTTCTTGTGTCCAGTAAAGCATTAAGTCTTCTAGTTTTGTTTCATTAGGCTGTTTTGTATATCTTTGTGCTTTTAAAAAGTGTATCTTATTTCTACGTACTTTTTCGTTTGTATATAAAATATAAAATATATAAAACTTTCTACTCAATTTTTGTCCCTTTAGGTTCAAAAAGATGCAGAATCAATTTTTTTCCGGTGCGTGTATATTAAAAAAAAGTTTAGAGTGTCATCTGTAACCACTGCTTCCATAATTTACTTTGTTTTAGAAGTGCTAAAAGTACTTTATGGCAATGATTCATTTTTAGTAGGTTCATACACTATTTTGGCTGCCTCAACTTATATCTCTTCTTGTTCTTCAGATTTACTTTCATTGTGCCCAAGAAATAATTATAATTGTCAATATCCCTATTACTTTCTTTATGTCGTCTCTTAGTCTTTCCATTTTTGCTTCCTGAACTGCAACCCTCTGGTGGAGGTGAGAGTCACCCCAAAATCTTAAATAGAAAGAGGGGTCGGGTAATACCTTATTTTAAAGGTCTCTTGACCCTGATTACAACTGCCAAGTTTAAAGTCTCCGCCATTATTTTTGTTATTATGACAGCTTCTTTAAAATTTTAGTAATTTTTGTGTGGAATGCCTGAGTAACAGCCAAGCTACAAAGGTAGGTGTAGCATCAAGATTATAAGAAAACTTTTGCAAGAAATATATCTTAATTATTATTCATTGGTTTATGGGCGGTCCCGTGTTGTCTTTTAAGGGTTAATATTAGTAAAATATCTCCTTACTTCAAGTAGTTTATTTTGCACCTAGTTATCAAACTACGTAAAAATTGTACTTAATTTTAATTATATATTGAACGAACTATTATTATAAAAGCATTTTGTACTGATAATTTAAATGAAATATTGGGTAAATATTTTATCTACAAAACAAACACTAAAATGCATCGGTCAATAATACCTCGTGTTTGATTAATATTAAGCCCATTTTTTAGCTTTAAAACTAATAAACTATTTTTTATCACAAAATGTGTCATGGAAAATTATCAAGGAAAAAACACATAAAGTGGTAAAAATGTAGCTTTTTTGACAATAAAACGGTTTTTAACTCTTTAAATAGCTGTTTTGTTTTAATGCTTACTAGATCCTATTTTAATATGAATTTATACAATTTAAGCGCAACATCAACTAAATCAAAATATGAAGTTACCATAAATTCAGTAATTACTTCTTAAAGGTCATGGGTTACTAAATTTGAAATTTGACAGATAACGGATATATTTTTTTAAAAATTATTAAAAATTTATAATAACAATAAATTTCAATAACTTGCAAAATAAAATTATATAATTTATACGATCGTGTTAAAGATACTTTGAAACATATGCAAAAGTGATTTTTTTACTCATAGGAATGCTCTCCATTCGTAAAAGTATCACTTTATGCACTTGTTTCATAAATTACTATTTAGTCAACATAAAATGTTGCAAAACGGCAATAACAAAAAAAAAAATAAAAAAACAAAATAAATGAAAATGCTAGGAAACGTATTTTTTATTTTGTTATCTTCGAACCTGTGATATTTTCTTGAACCACCGTTATTTAAGCAAAAAAACTTCTTGCTATGGTAGACTGCGATTCAGCAGAGAAAAAGCCACGCGGTCAGCAGTTGTGCCTTACTTTCAAATTATTCTTAGTTTTTTGCTTGCACACTATTTAAACGACGCAATTAGAAAGAAATAGTTGATTGTCTTCTTTATTTCTATGACGCCTCTGGCTTCTTCTCAGCTTAATTCTACTTTAAGGCAACATAACACACCTTGATAATATCGATTAAATGATTTCTACACAATAATTTTTTAATTCAATTTCGTTTAAAAAACAAAAGAACAAATTTGCAGATAGGGTAGTATAGAATATGAAACCTTCATCAATTTTAGTCGAAGAACCAATTCTAAAACCAGCGACTCTAAAACGGTATATACCAATCGGTTGACGTTTAAACAATGTATTATACGTCAAAGTTGTCCCCAATTATTACCGCGGTTGTAATTAGTTTTACGCCTAAAATGGATACTAGACAGTATTTTTATTAAGGAATATCCGCTAATTATTGGTACAAAAAGAAATCACCAAATATTAACCTATTTTGTTTTTGTACGTCAAAAACGTTGTTTGTTTGTTAATGTTAATTATTCATAGGTTATTTTTCCTAAATTTATGAAAAATATCTTAATTGGTTTAAAAGCCATTATAAAAAAACACATTATTTAAATAAAAATGTAATTTACGGTAGTTTAAAATGTGAGACGTTTTGGACATATACAATATGTTCCATTAAGTCTGCAATAAATTTGACATTTTTTTTTTTGCAATTTGTTAGAAAACTTTATTTTTCATTTAAGTAAGTGCTTGGTCTTAAACTGTATCAGCAATAGTCTAAGATTCTAATAGGGAGCGACCTACACTCGTCTGTTTACCGGATAAAAAGTATTTTATATTAATTAGTATTTAAACAAAGGTATTGATACAGGGTTTACTAAAAATTATGATCAAAAGTATATTTAACACACCGGGAAAAATTCTGTAATTTTCTATGCTACGTCCTCACTGTTGGAAGGTCGAACAAAGAGTGATAAAAAATGTATACAGTAAAACGGCACCAAAAATATAAGATAATTAACAATTAAGGGTGACCAGTATAGCCAGGTAACAGGTATTATTTGTAATATAAAATGTCGATGTTTTATTATCAATACAGCGTAAAAACTAATCTGTCTAGGTAAAATTAAAATTTAACAACATTTTGACCATAGCTCTTTAATTTTTAAAGACATCGATGTTTGTTTTTAATGTTAACATCGTTGAACATCGATTTTGCAGTATTTCCACTTTCCTGTTGTCAAGTGTAGCTCAGCCACCCAAATAAAACAAAAGTTCTAGCTCTGAAAAAAGACTATAATTTCATTATGGTTTTGGGGTCGCTAAATCCGAATGGGGTCGGTTTGATCCCTTCAGGTCACGGTCAAGGTCATTTTAAGGTCAAATCATTAAAATTCATCAATAATAGACGACAAATCGGTATTCTTATGTTGTTAAAGTCATTGAGTTCAAATCAGGGGTCAATTTGATCCCATCAGGTCATTTCAAAGTATTTTTAGGTTGTTAGAATCCAAAGTCAAATCGACCTCTTGTGCCTTACTGAGTAGAGATCAAGGTTATTTTAAGGTCATATCAAGGTCAAATCATAAAAAATTATAGAAAATAACCACAAATATTATATCTTAATCTTTTTTGGGCTGCTGACCTTAAAATGACCTTACTCATGACCTGATGGGGTTAAACTGACCCCCGATTCAAATTAAGCGGCTCCAAAAACATAAAAATACCACGCTTGTGGTCTATTTTCGATACATTTTAATGATTTGACCTTTAAATGCCCTTGTTCAAACCTCATACGGTCAAACCGAATACAGATTCGGATTCAGCGACCTCAAAAACATAAAGGTACCATAATCTAGTCCTTCGGACCTTTAAGTTTCTTTGTAGAGCTGTGATTGACCTTCAATTGACCTTGAACATGACCTGATTGGGCCAAACTGATCTTAGATTCGGATTCAGCGATCCCAAAAGCATAAAGAAACCATGATCTTTCTTACAGAGATGAAACTTTTTGTGCGGCTGTGATAGTAATCAATCACGAGTCAAGAATAAAAATGAAAGAATCGTTTTGTTTGTTTCGACAAGAAAAATGGAAATGTCACACAAAACATTAAAATGGAGACATCATCGGCATCTTTCGTGATTTAGATAGTAGCATAAATTTCTATTACATTCAGTGGCATACCTAGACACACATAACACAAAATGACATACTTAATAAGGTTGGGAGCTCTCTTTTCCTAAGTGGAAACATTTTGAATAGCAACAAAAAGGTTCTCACCCTCCCACTTAACATAGTATACTTTTCCAAGATTGGGCCCCCCTTTTTGCATTCTGGTACTCAAAAATAACAATATATAATAATTTAAAAAACTAAAAAACACGCTTTTATATGCAACCGAACTAAAAATTAGAAAATAATTTTCATTACGAAGAGTTTGTCACTTCAGAGTAAAAAGCGTGGGGTGCATTTTACTATTTTCCATAACTTTTCCCCTCATAGATATTTGCAAATAGAATAATTATAACATTTAATATATTAAGCACCCCACGCTTTTATTCTGAAGTGACAAACTCTTTGTAATGAAAAATTATTTTCTAATTTTAGTTCGGTTGCATATAAAAGCGTGTTTTTTAGTTTTTTAAACTATTATTTATTTTTCATTTTTTAGTTCGATATATCAATTAGTTTTTTAAAAATAAATGCTCTAGTTTATTCACTAAAAAATTCCTTCGCCATTTTGTCAAGAGACACAGAGGATCTGTAAAGGAATTTATTTATCCTGAGCGGTCCTAATCAGGATAACGGGATACTGTTTTTAAATTATTGCATTGTCATCGGTCCTTGATACGTGTGCAAAGTTTCAAAGAAATTGAATCGCTGGAAGTTGGTAAAAATTAGGCACAAGATTCCGTTACATAGATACATAGATAGATAGTTACAACCCAAGCTAATAAAAGCGTGTTAAAAATGCATTTAGAACGGGAGTAGTCCCAAACATATTGTGTTATTTTAACCTTTTTTTGTCATAATCTGGTTTAGATATTTACATAATTTAATTTTTCTAGTAACCAGAACTAACCAGAACTTATTAATAAGTATATTATTTGTACACAGCATAATAGAAGATACTATTAATGCATTTTTATAATTAAAAATATGATATGGCTACGTAAACGGGCAGAATATCCTCTACAATGTGCACATCAGCATGTACGGATCAGTTAAAAATAGATTTATTTCATAAAAAAATCTCAAAAGTGATTTTGCGCTTCCGGTAGATGAAGAACAGTTTAAGTACATAAGGGTATCCGTTATTTCCCAAAACGATTTTTTTAGTTATCGCCCCCTGAACTTTTACTTTAAAGTGCAAAAAATATCCAATGTAAAAATTCCCTTATTTCCTGATTAAAACCGTGCCGAAATCATCTTGCTTTTCCCATTTAAATAACATGGGATTTTTGGACATTTATCTTTTTTTTCTTAGACAAAAAAACATGTAAAAATCTGCTCATTGAACATTCTTATGGAAAATTTAACGCACTACAAAAAGTTTTTATTTTACGAATTTTTGATTAAGTCACTTTTTTAAGAGTTATTCACCGTCAAACGTTGAGATAAGATTGGGTTGTGGCCATCTTTGGGAATCTGAATAATAAAACCGGCATTTTTTAAATAAAACACTCTGTTTATTACATTTTTCTGTTTCTGGCAAAAGAAAAATTACTTACGTGATATTTGCACAGACCACCCCCTCACTCTACGGTGGGATTAGGTGAGATTCAAGTCGAAAAGGGAGGGGCTCACGTAATATTTGGACGCCCCTTATACACTTTTTTACGAATTTAAAACAAAAAAGTTTCTACGATAAATAAGGGACTTTTATATGCACTGATACATGACTATTTATAGTATACAGTAAGTCCACAGAGGAACTTTGCAATAGGACAAATAAACAAAAAAAAATTCATTGTTTAAAAAAGTCGTGTATGGTAACTGCTTTTGCCTAAAAAAAACATGATTCACGTTAAGAAATTTGTTTTGTTCTGTATAGGTGCTCCAAAATCTACAAAAATGTAAAATGACCCAAGATAACACTGCCTTCATTTTTGATAATTCAGCAAAATATTAAAGAAAAAGGGTTTTATAATCAAATATCTGAAATCTTCTTTTTCAGTACGATATTTTTATTATTTATGTTTTACACCTTTTTACGTAAGTTTTACATCTTTGTATTTAAACATATTTGACAAAACAAGGTAAACTACGTAAAAAAGGTGTAAAATATGAATTAAAAAAAAATTGTTCGAAAAAAATTATTTTATGTAAAATTTTAGATAAAGCACCCTTATTTAATTCTTAAAAAAATATTTGACATTTTGCTGAATTTAAAAAAGGCAGTTTTTATTGGTCCATTTTCACATTTTTGTAATCTTTTGAGCCACCGTACAAAAAAATATCAAAGTGAAAGTCTTGTTTTTTAAGAAGCAAGAGCAGTTGCCATACACTTCTTTCTTAAACATAAAAAGTTTTAATTCATTTGTCCTATTGTAAAGTTTATCCCTGGACATAATGTATTTGCCCTATTAAAAAAATTATCCATGCTACAAAGTTAGAGTTAGAGGTTAGTAAAAAAATATAAATTATAATAAAATTGTAAAATTTTGAATTTAAATAATAAAATTTGTATCACACATCAAGATATTTATGGAGTGAAAACGTTTTTCACAAAAAATTTGACGGCGCTCTTTCACCCCAAAATTCTTAAATGGAAAAAAGGGTCAAGTGATATACCATTTTAAAGCTTCTGACGAGTACTTTATAACCTCAGAATATAAAGTCAATATTTTCACCTACAACAAAATGGCGGTACTTTAAATATTACCCAAATGCCTGATTAGGATGGCCGTATATCCAAAACTAATAAAGTTAGATGGACTTATTGTGGTATTTTCTTAAAGTTCTTTTAATAAACTTTTTAATGGTGTTACTGGTCATATTGTACAGAGTGGATAAAATGTTTATATTTTTTTAATGAAGCACCCTGTATATTTTATTCCCAATAAAAATATTTTTAAAAGAGCTTTAGGAAAATACCCAATTAAGTACATCTTACTTTAAAATTTTCGAAAATATCTCCATCCCAATTGGGTATTTGGGTAATACTTAAAGTACCGCCAAATTGTTGTACTTGAAGATATTGACATTATTTTCTAGGGTTATAAAGTACTTGCCGGGAGCTTTAAAATGATGTGTTATTCGCCTCCTTCTTCCTATTTAAGAATGTTGGGAAGAAACCCCTGGTGGCTAGGAAGTTAAACCACCACCACCACCACCACCATTTTTTGTAAAAACGTTCCTCCTCAATAAATATCTTGACGTGTTTCGGCGATTTTATCTTGTTTTTGTCTCCTTTCGCATATAACGAAGTGGTTACTTTTTAATGAACACCCTGTATAAACACGTATTTGAGACAAATATTTTTATTTTATAAATAATTAACAGTGTTTTCACTTATATCTAGTATTTGTTTCCACAAGTTTAATCTTTCTCTTTCTGGTATATCGTTTAAAATACTTAATTCTTGGCCGATATTCAGTGTTGTAATTCCAGATCCCCATTTAATTGGTGACAAAGATATCCCAAGCTTACTGGATGATGTGGGATTTCCTGATGTTGCAAAGTTGGTCCAGAGCTTAACAAACCGTTCTACTGTCAAATATTCCAAACTATTTTGTTCAACATCTGGCAGTGACTGAATGTTAAATAAAAATCCGAGGTCATCAGCATGAGAAGTGCCTATAAAGAAAAATTTAACATGAAATTGGTAATTGACTAGAGATAGAAAGCTGCGGCATGTTCGATCTTCTATTTTCACGTATGGTATACGGGGGTTTTGGAGCGCTGATCACAGAGCCGTACGGAGTAAGGGGGTAATGGGGGCAATGGCCCCATCCCTCCAGGAGCCCAAAATACCACTTAAAGATGGGTGGTTTGCTAGAGTTGGCGCCTAAGCTTCTTTGTTTTGTTGTAATGTGGTGACTTTTTCTTTTTGGTGGTCGCCTTTTTGCCCCCCGCCCCCAAATCAAATATCAATTATTAAACTTAAAAATCAAACCTGTGGCAAAACTAATGACCGCGTGGCTTTTTCTTAGCTAAATCGTAGTTTTAATCAAAAATTGTAGCCACCTTAAAAATGTATAAAGAATGCAAAAAGAAGTATAACAAAATTTGTTTTATTTAAGCAAGATAAAAAGAATTAAGGTTAAATCAAAGGATACCCACAAAATTTAAGTTCCGCACGGCACTATACAGGGTTAGTTGAAAAACCGGAACGGTGAATTATTTCAACAACCGTCAAATAGAAATTAACCAAATTTTGTGCCAAGGGGTAACTGAACATGAATAATTAAAAAATCTTTTTGTAAGGTTGCCAAGGTTGTAGTTTTTCTGTAGATTAGGAAATTTTAAAAGAAATACCCTTTATTTTATTATTGTAATCAATTGCTTGTATAAACATTATTATGACCTGATATTATCGCTTTTTACTCCAGTCAATTTCGGAGATATGGGTATGGCATCATGCTTTTTAGAAATTAATACAAAAACGGCTGGGTACGGTCAGTTATCTAAAAACGATAAAACCAATATTCGTCAAAATTAGTACAGGGTGAAACTGGGCCTTCCAAATTTACGAATAACATTTTGCGACGTTTTAAAGATTCTTTAAAAAACAGTCAAGACAAAGGAATAAGGAAATTAAATTATGAAACATCGCAAATGCAATTCCTTAATTTAAAATGTCCAGTTACTCCCCTGTATTAATGTTGACGAATTTCGGTTGGATCGTTCTTGAGATAATTGACCATAACTGATCGTTTCTGTATTCAAAGTTGATGCTGTATCTTTAAAATTACCAGGAGTATAAAAACAATAGAATTAGGTCATAATAAAGTTAATTAAAGCAATGGATTACGATAATAAAATAAAGAAAATTCCACCTAAAATTTTAAAACTTCCTAACCTAGGGAGAAAGCTATCAACTTGGCAACCTTGAAAATACAATTTTTAATTTTTTCATGTTCAGTTACCCCTTCGCACAAAATTTGTTTTATTTATATTTAACGATTGCTGAGACAGTTCGCCGTTCCGGTTTTTCTACTAACCCTGTAAAGATCAGTAGAAGCACTAGCGTACCGAGGTGGGAAGGGGCTTGAGGGGCTGGCCGTCCCTGACCCCTTGTAAGAAGAAGCTTCTGAAAAGCCAATTATACGATAACACAGAATGATCGATTTTCACAATAAACGAATAAACAATATCCTCATCATCAGTCGGGCTTTAACATATGTATATGGTATTAAACTATAAAAATCTTTTGCCTATTTAGTTATTAACATTCAGTAGTTTAGCGCATGTGTCATACCCGACATTTACCCGACTTCATTTTGTTTTTAACATTAATTATAAATTTTTATTCATTTAGTTAGTTTTATTTACTTTTTTAAGTTGGTTTAATTTTTTTCTAAAAGTATTTATTTTTTGCTTTTTAATTTATTAACACCCTGTGAACATAATTTTTTACCAAAAGATTGGATTTTAAAGCCTTATCTTTTCTTAACATTTTCATTTTTTATTTATATCAGTATCTTTATTCTGGAAGAATATACTAAATTTTTAAATAGGACATTGAAATTTTGTGTATCGGGTGTCCAGTTATAATTTTAAATCACCCTTAAAATTTGTATTTTTAGTAATAAATGCAAATATTGGCTTGTTAGGTTAATTTTGTAGTTTTTAAATTAATAATCAGATTTTTATTATCTCTCTCAGTATAAATAAACACCCTGTATATTATATCACTAGTAAGAAGATCTTTTAAAGACTATAAAAATACTGCATTTGTCATAGTTATCTTTATTAGTTTCGAAAATATGACCATCCAGATATTAAGTTTCTCCAATATGTTTGTAATGTAGCGTATATTACGCCATCTTAATTAATTTGCATTGTTTTTAAAATTTGTATGTACTTTTATATGTAAAATAAATGTTGCGAAAAAATGGGGCTTTAAAATCCAATACACTGGTTTAAATTTGTAACGTCAAATTATTTTATAGGGTCAGTGAAAATGTAAGGCAAAATGCAACATTTGGCTTTCCCCTGTATAAAACCTTATCCTAAAAAACTTTTTTTTATATTAAATAATATTTTTGATAAAAAGAGCTACAACTTGACAAAAAAACGAGAAATCAGTCAAAAAAAAAAAACAAAAAGTTATTTAAGATTAAATTTGAACAAAATTTTGTTTTTTCGGTTTTTTTGTTTGGGAGTGTATTTGGTTATATAGATACTTATTTTACTGCAAAAAATCATACAAAGTAAATCGTGCTCGCAGGTGTATGGAGACTTTCTGTGCTGACTGTGTATCGTATTATTAAAATTTAAATTTAAGTCTTACTACCAAATACTTTTCTGTCCGTAGCCATTTTAAATCTCTGTTCGGTAAGCCAAATGGCCAGTAGGACACAAGCTTGCAAATCTGATTTACTGAACGTGAAGTAGCGAAAAACATTATTTTTAAAAACATTTAAAACAATTTTCTGAGGCGTAAGCTCTTAAAAACATTTTGTAATAAATGTCAAAACTATTACTTTTTAAAATACCTGCTTCAAGCTGTTTCTTATAGTCTGAGATCCGAATAGAAACCGACCTGCATTCATCTGTTTACCGTACAAAAACGATTTTATATTAAATACAGTATTTTAACAAAGGTATTGCCATCAGGGTTGCCTAAAAATTATGGTCAAGGCTATATTTAGATTTAAAAAATAACCTTAAAATTTTTGACACACCCTGTATAAGGCATTATTTTTATTCTACGTGACCATAAAATGCATCTTTTTTCTATATTGTAAATAAATATGAAATTGTTTAAATTAAACATTTTGAAAATTGGTACAATTCTGTAGTACGTTCTGTAAGCATATATATTTCATCAACTAGCTCTAGAATGTATTTCAAAAAATAGGGGTTGCCATTATACAGGGTGTTAATTTAAATATAGCCTTGAACATAATTTTTGAGGCAACCCTTGCATCAATACCTTTGTTTAAATATCATAATTCATATCAAATAGGTTTTATCTGGTAAAGAGATGGTTGCAAGTCGCTTCCTATTCTGATCTTGGAATATTATTTTTATATGATAAATAGGGGTCAGAAAGAAGAAAGATATCCGCCCATGGCCTTTATAGCTCTAGGTATGAGAGAGAAGAAGGATGCACTTTAATGCAGCCAATTATTCATTTTTACTTACCCTCTAATGTTTGCATGTTATGAATATTTTTATAAAATTTCTTTGGCATTCAACTGATATTCTATATACATATATCGGGTTTTTTGACGTCTTATAGTGATTTGTTATAGCCGCCAGAATTGGGGACAAAAAGATGCTATCCATCATGACCTAAAAGTAAATGTTCGTATGCATTTTATTTTGTTTTATTTTTCTAAGGGTATTTTTAGTCCTATAATATTATGTCTATGCTTAATTGAAGGAGCACTGATATACAGACTGTCCATGGATGGGGTTACAAGAGGACAAATGGATCAAAAATTTCATTTTTTTTCATTAAAAATGTTTGCAAAAAAAACATGTGATTAACAAAGAGAAAATGTTGATTTTGTATATACAGGGTACGCAAAACTTGAAAAATTATTTTTTTCTTCAGGAGTAAACTACTCCTTATTTTTTTATTTTTTAACAAAATATCATTTAAAAAATGTATTTGAAATAGCATTTTGAATGACTTTAATAATGTTTCAGGGCTATCAAAAGTCTCATGAAACGGATTTTAAAGTTATCAAAAATTAATAATTTAAAATATTCATAATAAAATAAATTTAAAAGAACTTTTAATTTGCTTTTCTGCTTTCTAAATTTTCTCAACAAATCCCGACTTTTAAGTTGTATAGGAATGGGATCAAGGCGTTTTCGCCAAATTATGGAGTTCAATAAAGTTTTGTTTTATGATTATTATCGATAACAAACTTTATTCTAAATAATATTTTTATGTCATTTTGCCTAAAAATAAAATATAAAGGTAGTTTACTCTTGGAGAAAAATCGTGTTTTTTTCAGTTTTTGCGAACCCTGTATACAAAGTCAATATTTTTCTTCGTAAATCTTATTTTTTTACAAGCAAAAATTTTTATTAAGGATTACTTTTTTGAAAAATAAAATTTTTGGTCCATTTGTTTTCTTGTAAACCCTCATCCGTGGACACTCTGTATCTCCCACAAATTTAAAACTTTAGAGATTCTAGTTATCATGGACCAAAACTAAACCAGGGCAAAGCTTAATCTATCAGTAAATAATGAATGCTACAGAGCAATGTAATTTAAAGAACGTCAATAGAGACAACAATCAACACCATAAATATGCACACTGACACTTATACCTATCCGTATGCGCAACGAGAGACAACACGTCGACGATCAAAAAGGTTTAAAGCAATGCTTAAAAGCATACTTACGTAACGTAATTTAAAATTCGTTAGGCAACCACCTTAACCAATTTTGTTCAGGGTTGGTATCCTAACCTAGCAGGTTTTCAAACAGACGTCAAAATTTTTCCAACGGTTTTTTTCGTGATTTTACTGTGGTTTAACTGCTTCTTATTACGTGTTTAATTTAACGATGAATTCAATTTTGGATCCAATGTTTTTAACTTTTAGCTTTTAATTCACTTGTCAATCAATTAATCAATCAAATTTTATGGGTCTATGGTGGTCTGGGTATCTTTTCCTCTTTAATTTTGACGTACAGTGACGGAATTAAAATCTCGTACACCTAATTTTTCCCAGTGTGATGTTGGCTTTTGCGTATCCTGGAAATATACCTTACTTGACAAATTTTATGACACACATTTTAAAATTATATTATTTTCCTTTTTTAATTTTGGAAAATGAATGAACTAGAGAAGGCGGGAGTAATTACTCTATTCAAAGAAGGTGTTTCTCTGGAAAGAATAGCTCAGCAAGTTGGGAAACTAAGAAGTACTATTCAAAGCCTCAGAACTAAATGGGAAATACAGGATTATTGGAGAGAAGGGCTGGAAGTGGTAGAAGAAAAATTTCAAACGAAAATTAAGATAACACCAACAACCAAACTAATTTTCCTGGGACAGTAAGAACGGCAAGAAATCGTATTAGGAAAAATTCGGAATTGAGAAGCAGTGTAGCTGCTAAAAAGCCATTTTTGACCGATATGAATAAAGAGCAAAGAATGGGGTTTGCACTGAAATATTTACCGCAAGGTATGGATTTTTGGGAAAGGGTAGTATTTACCGATGAGAAGATTTTTCAATCTTATTATAGCGGGCAGATTAGAGTGTATAGGCCGCAAAATACACGGTACGAAGAAATATATACCCAACATGTTAAAACAAGTGAAAGATTTTCTGTTAATGTATGGGGGTATATGTCTGTCAGAGGGCTAGGCATATGCCACCGTATTCGAAAAAGATTTATTAGTCAAGCTTATATACACACACTCCAAAATATTATGTTGACATCGGTAAACAATATATTTTAACAAGAAAATTTTATATACCAGCATGACAACTGCCCCGTCTATACAGCAAGGAGAGTTTCGGACTGGCTACTGGAAAATAACATTTCATTGTTACCTTGGCCCTCAAGAAGCCCTGATATCAATCCAATCGAAAACGTTTGGGGATATATTGTAAAGGAACTTAACAAGAACAATGATTTCCATCCACAAAACAGTAATGATTTGTGGAATAAAATTGAAGAAACATGAAATAATTACAATGTTCACCATGTACAAATGCTGATTGCATCAAAGCCCATACGTTTAAACTTATTAGTGGAAAAAATGGTGCCGCTTTGAAACATTAAGCCAGTATTTTTTCTTTAATATTTGAATAAAATAAACTATATATGCATTTTTAAATCATGTATTTAACTGAATATTAATTAAGGTGAGAAAAAGGTAAAAAGCCAAGTTTACCAAAATATTGAAAATCGACATAAAATGTTAACCTAAGTGTACGAAATTTTATTTCCGTCATAGAGATACGTGAAGATTTTTTTAAACTGATTTTTGTCTCTAATAACAATTTGTTCATTTTCCTTAAACAAAACATCATAAAAACATCATTGCTTTGGTTAAAAAAATAAGTAACCTATTTACAACAACAAAAATGTATTTGTACTGGTTAAAAAGTCAGTAAGTAGCTATTTACTTCTCAATAAAAGTGAACATATTTTAGTTTAACAGTGCTTTCTTTAATGTCTCTTCCGTTGTTTTTAGGCGAATTTTAATTAGAAAACTTAAACTTTAGAAAATGACAGCAATGTGTTAATACTATACATTGATAAAAAAAAGGTAAACATATTAAAAACAGTGTTTACCATGAAAATCATTTTTAATATTTTAATGAATTACCATGTCTTTATTTCTTGGTTCTTTCCATTGGGAATAATAGTTTGATAGTAGTTCTTCAATTTTGTTCGCCTCTTCACTGGACGATTTTATATACCATGGAATAGCTGCTTTATAAGTATATAAGCTATCAAATTCAGGACTTATCCTTCTTATTAGTTCCAGCAGTAAACCTTCACCACTTGTGTATCTACAGGCAAAAAATCATACTTAAAAGTAAAAGTGTCGGAAGTTTTAAAAGATAAATTTAAAAAAAATAATAAATACCACTTTCTTTAACCTAATTTTTTATATTAATGGTGTTTTAGATTGTGCATTTACCCAATAAATAGAGGCACATCGTTGTATTCGCCACTTCTTATCAATTCCAAGGGATGTTTAGTTAGGAAAGCTGTTGGATTTGGTTTTTCAATGACTGGTGCACATGGCCTGGGCACGCCAAAGACAAGAGGCTACAATAATATATTATTATTAGTAAGTACCTATATACAGGGTGTCCAAGAATATATGGGCAATCTCTCGAATTTATATAAAACACAAGGAAATAATGTGATAAGTTCCTATAATTTTTTTTCCTTAAGACCCTCTTTACAGAGATATGTGCCTGTTAAAGAACGTCACTCTAAATCGGTTTTTCTTTAATAACTTTAATAATACTTGGAATAATGTTTTTTTTATTATGATAAATACTGGTTAGGACATTTTAAAATGGTATCCTTGTAAAACATTTGCATTCGTTACGTCGCTAGGGGCGGGCTAACCCTTACACAATAGCCCTAAATATTTTTACACCCTGTATAATAAAGGAATTAAAATCTTATTATTAATTAGCCTAAATCGTTGGCTAAAACTTTACGTACTTTTGTCCGATATCGATAAAGTGAAGCGTTTTCGGGAAAAACAACTTTTTAGTTAGATAGGGTTGTAGGTTTTTAATTTAGTTTTTCGGTATGCCATAGGCTTCCTCTTAATTTATGCATTTTCTAGCTTTATTTATTAAAGATCAGCCTTTACTCCTTATTTTTTAGTGTCGTAAATATAAACATACTTTTTTTTATAATTTTGTTAGTACCATTAGTAACAGAATAACCTAATGTTTTTAGATGTCCCCACTAAACAAAAACTTGTTCTTGTCAAAATCGCGTTAATTTATTGATATTTAACAAGAGTACCTTTTTTTAGCTAAGGACTTAAGCTACCCAAAAATACTATTTTCATTTTATTTGATATACGGGATGTTAAAAAATAATAATAAGTTACATCAGTTATTCAAGTGACAACATTTTTTGAATTTTTAACCTTGAACTGTCTAATAGCACAAATTTTATTTTTGGAATTTTTTTATCCTTATACTAAAATATAGTTTCAATACGATCTTAAACTCCAAAATTAAATGAAAAATAATAATAATTACTTACGTATATCTACTACTTGTCCGACAGAAATACATTAAAGCCAACCACTCTTTGTTTGCAAAACTTGGTCGACTAAAGCCGCCGTTATGATGGAAAAAAAGATAAACGGTCGCAGTCACTACCAAGAATATCGACTTACCAACAATATACACAGTCTGCCATTTGTGTTTTGATTTAAAAAAAAATATTCTGGTTGTCCGACGGACACATTGTGCGACGGACATTTTCTGGGTCCAAATATACAGTGTGTCTACGGATGGCCTTAACTATACCAGTAAACATTTTAATAATAATATTTCGACAAAAAGCTATTTTTATAAAAATATTTGCCTTGTCTGAAATGCTAAAAGTTATAATAAAATTGGCCGTAGGCTATACAGGAGTGGTTCAAAATCGCGAAAATATTTCTTTGAAAAATACAAAAAATCAGAAAAACATATTTTCCAGACTACCCAATTAAAGAACGTAAAAAGTAAAAATACTTTAAACGTTTTGTTAAATAAATCGTTACTTTTTGTGTTACGACTTACATACACTTCAACTTTACTTGATATTGTATGCATAAAAAAAGTATAATTATTTTTTTATAAAAAAACATTTTTTTAGTTTACACCTAATTTTTCTAATTCATAATGATAGGTGCCAAGAAAAAATGTATGGGGAATTTTTAATTTCTTTTTTTTATTAAGCATTTTCAAAAAAACATTTTTAGATTTTTTCATTTTTTAAAATAATAATACGATTATCAGACACACTGTATATCATAAAACATTTTCTATTATAGCTCCTAGCATCAGTACCATTTCTAGGTCTTCTGTCGCCCCATGCCCTCAAAAAAAAAAGTAGGTTCTCACTTTCACAATATAAGTAAGTCCTTTATTTAATTAATTCTTTCACATTAATTTTTAATTTTTTATTCTAAAAATTTTTTAAGGGCAAAAAAAGGTCCTCTTTTTCCTTTTACTCTGCCCTTCCTTTGGGCCAAATGCCGCCCTCTAATTCTTGCCGCCCCGTGCCAATGGCCCTGCTGCACTCTCCTCAAGAAGAGCCCTGCTTAGCATTTCTAATAAATACAAAAACTTTTACTAAGAATAACAAGTATAGTTAGGTACATCCATGGACAAGCTGTATATGCAAAAAATGCCAAACTGAACAATTAAAGAAAAACATAACATTTTTTCTTAATATGTGGTTTAAATTTTTAACCATGTATAGAAATAGAAGTTTTTAGTAATATGATGTTTTTGATACTATTTTTGCATGAGAAACCAGAGTAATTTTATAAAACACGTCACTTTAAATCACTTGAAGTTCTAATAAAAAACAATACATTGCCAAAATAATACCAATAATTATTGTCAGTTAGGGATATGTCTTAATTTATTAAAAAAAATAATAAAAAAGTAACTAATAAAACACTTAAATTCAAATATATCTTAGGTTTTTACCAAGGACATAGGACAATAAAAGATGATTAACCCATAAACAATACGTCATTTTTAACGTTACTTACGTCTAATAGTTTTTCTTGGAGTGCAAATACCTCATTTCCAGACATATTTTTTAATGTATTAAATATTTCTTTGTCACTAGCATTTTCTTTACCCAAAGCTGTGGTCAATAAACTTCCTGTTGTTGATGTCAATGCCCAGGGACATAAAGCAACTCCACTTTGAAGAATTGCTTTATGAAATAGTCCTATAACATGTTTAAAAAAATACAGTAAGGTTTTTAAAAGCCATTCTCCTTCTTAATTTTTAAATGAAACAAGATATCGACATTGGATAAAATTTAGGTAAAAGGGTCTCAATATTTAAACAAAACATCATTTTTGGTAACTTAAAAAAATCTGATTAACAAAATAATAAACATTTAAAAAATGCAAAACTTTATTAAGTACCTAAATCAGAAGAATTCCACAAGGCGAAAAATGTATAGATCAAATATTTAAACTTTTATATCGCCTTGTATGATAACCGAAACCTGTAAAAAAACTAATTATTAACAAAAAATGAATACCATTTGAAAAATGTTGATACGTATTGTCGCCGAATCATATCTTAATTTTTTTAATTTTAAATTAATATTTATTTGCAGAAAAAAAATTAAAACCTATGTTCAGTACGGTTGCGGATCGTGCATGCCGAAACCGCTTCGCGAAAGCCGATTTTCAACGATAATTAGAAATTCTAAATATTGGAGCTACAATTTCGGGAATCTAGAACTGCCTTTCAAAAATTTCCTGCTTTTTCAAAAACTTTTATATTATTTAGGCCATCATTTATAACACTTTTTTAAGATTTTGGCAAAAAGCGGCTTATTTTTTTCTCAGTTTATAGTTAATTACTATTGTATTTTTTTACCAGAAAAAATAAAATACTACTTTTTCTGAATGCCATTCAAGATCGTTTAAGCCATCAACCATATTTTTAGAGCGACTTGTTTCTATTTTTCGCAGGAAATTAACATCTTGATTAGACTAATACACTTTATACACTATAGGCTATTGATTATGTACAAAGAGGGTAAAAAGGAACTAGAACGTTAATGAGGTTTTAGTATTTCTTATGGTCAATGGACCCCCAACTATGAAAAAACCGCGGAGTGCTACCATTTAAGGTGCGTTTTTGAGAACGGGGTGAAAACAGCCCCTTTTCAGTTTTTTGAGGTTAGATCGAAAACTAGGCATTTTTTTCAGATAGTAGTCAACAGAAAAGTTATAGGAAATTAATTTTTTTATCGAATAACGCTTGCTTAATTCAAAAATAGTTTTTGACAAAAATATGCTTAAAAAACATTTTTTTGTATTTTGCCCTATAACTTTAGGGTTTAGGTATAGGCATTGGTTTATAGAAAAATAACCTCCATCCTTCCTTTACAAATTGATGCTAAGTCTTTGGTGTTTATAGTATTCGAGAAACGATTTTTTAAAGATTGCTACTCACACCATTTTTTGGCAATTTTACCCATTTTTTTGCAAACAATGTTCTGTAACTTTTTTCTACCCAGTTTAGGTAAAAACAATGGTATATTTAAATAAAAGAAAAAATAATTAACTTTAAAATGGTATGCAGTACGAGGGTCTAAGATTATTTATAAGTAAAATATGGTTCTTAAAGTTTTTCTACTTTTAACGATATCTAACCTTCACGTATATCTTTTTAACTTCTCGTTATAACTTTTTTCCTTTTACATATAGGTATATATAATATAAAATAAAAAAGAAAGCCTATTTCTTTAACCTTTAAATGGTGTATTGTCAAAGAAGGCTAAGGTTACTTTTAAGCAAAATATGGTTAGTCAAAATGTCATACTGCAACGATTTTGGTTCATTTTTACGTATTTTTTTTAATTTGTATATTTTTACGACGGTTTAATAATGTAAACATTATTAATGTAATTTTAAATAAGTAATGTGGCTTAATACCCACGGTAATTATCCACGCTCATTACCCACCTCCATTACCCACGGCCGTCGTTTAAATGTGCATAAATCCAATAATTTGTATATGATTCCGACAACCCCGATTTCTAAATAACTCCTTAGCCAAGGTTACTATTTTAGGGTCACATATGAGTATAAAAATTCAAGATATAGATTTATTCCAATATTTACTATCAGAGCTTCTACGCCACAAGTTTTGCTTGAAAAAATAGCCTGTCGATGTACGAAAGGATGTACAAGAAAATGTGGTTGCAGAAAGTTAGGTTTTGGAAAAGTACTTTTAATGTATTTATTTTTTATTATTTTTCTCCTAAGCAAACTATTTAATAAAAACTTTTATTATTGTTCCTTATTCAGTAGATTATCATCATCATCATCAATTCAAGCAAATCAACAACCAGAGACAAAGTGGTCCAGAGTATTATTTAAAAATAATGTGAAAAATACGATAAACTAATTTTTAAACAAAATATTATTTGGCTATTCTCTAGAATAATCTTTATTGTGGAGAAAAGCTAAAAAATATTTTATTTAAATTTATTTTTTACAAAAGGAAAAAAACTTCCTATTGCTTGTAATTTTCTTGCACTGTAAGATTGCATCTGTCGAACACTGTACGATCTGAAGATGCAGATTCTCACACTTGCCGAAGGGATTTATTTTAGAGTTAATTGAAATCACCAATGTATTTTCAGAAAACAAAATAAACTCTAAAAAAGTAATCTTTCTAAGGAACTCTTTTGTAAATACAATTTAAAATAATGTAAAAAAACTAACCTTAGTTTCCAAATAACTGGTTATTTCCAATTTTTGGAAATCTCTTTTTTGTTTATCATATTTCAAGTGAACATGTATTTAAGTATATTCTCTGAAAATCTGAAATTATACCGTCAAATAGTTTCAAATAGAAGCACGTATTTGTAAAAAAAATAATTAAGTTTATAGGTTGCCTAAAATTTTATACGCGTTTTTCTCGAATTAGTGTTTCGAAGACGGTGTACAAGATTTCTCGAAAACTACCTAACCGATCGCTCTAAAATTTTGACGCAAACTGTCTACATTTTTTAGCAATCAATGAAAGGTATTTTATTTGCGACATTTTTTTTAAATAAATAATTTAGGGCCTAAATTTGGGACCTGAAATTTTGATATATTTTTGTATTTAATAAGCCACCATTTCGTGAATTTTTTTGCTTATTTCTTCGATTATTTAATAGAATATACATTTTTAAAACTATATACGTTTGGTTTTATCGCAGAAGCACCAGGACAACGGCTACAAAGGCTTTAAAAATACTTTTTTGTACGACGGAAATTATTATACAAGCATTTTCTTTAATTAGGAAAAAAATTCCCAGCTTTTATTGTATTAAATTGTAATCAGTATACTTTTAACATATGTTTAATTAAATAAATTGTTAATTTACCAAAAAATATCGGTCATTATTTAATTTTATTATTGTTTTATAAATGCAGGTGTTTATGATATATTTTTGCTCTGGGGCGTAAAAGTGCTATTTTACGCCCTCATTTATAAATGCGGGCGTTTCTGATACTTTTTGCCCTAGGGCGTAAAAGTGCAATTTTACGCCCTCAAATGGGGACGTAAAAATATATTTTACGCCCGGTCGTACAAAAAATATTGTTTGCACCTCTGGCGTAAAGCACTTTTACGCTCACAGCTGATTGTTATACAACAACTTTTAGCCGCGGGCAAAAAGTGCTATTTTACGCCCTTGGTACAAAATAACTATTTCATACAAATTAAATATGTCAAAATATTGTCAAAAGTATACAGATTATATGTACAAAATTTTAAATTAATAAATTAAAAAGGTTTATCAGAAAAAAATCTTGAAAATGGGCTTTTTGGTTTTCCAAGTGGATAAAACCCCATAAAGATTTTAATTTAAAATACCTTTTAAAATTCTTACCTTTAGAAGCCTGCGATAAAACATGAAAATGTACAGATGCGGCACCTGCACTTTCTCCAAAAATTGTAACATTGTCTGGGTCCCCCCGAATGCTTTTATATTTCTTTGGACCCATTTTAAAGCAAGTGTTTGATCTTTAAGCCCTGCGTTTCCAGGAACATCTAGACTTTCATCTTCCAAGCTTAGAAATCCTAAAAGACACCAAGGATTACTAAATATGAATATTGTCTTAACAAGGCATTTTTAATAAATGCACATGAATAAAGGTGAATTTCCTACTTAAAATAATAGATTGTTGTAAATATGGTGTCAAAAATTAATTTACAAAAAAGAGAAAACATACAAAATACCATTTTTTCTTTTTTGGCCTAAAGAATAAAAAATATATTTCATTTAAACCACCTAAGTAATCTTAAATAAAGAAATATTATAAACGTGTGTAACAACAGACAATTGGAAAAAAACTAAAATTCATTTTTCTTTCTGGTACGCAAAAATTTACCTACATTTTATTTTGTTGCTTTATATCAATAAGTTAATTAAACGGGTAGAAAAAACGAAGGAGACAAAAAAGTTTCTAAATAAACCAGTCCTTGTAATTTTATTTTTTAAAGTCGTTGTGGAAGTATTTCTGTAATACCTATATCCAAAATTTATATTAAGAAGGTGAAGTTTTTCTGAAGTTTTCTTTAAAGGTGGTAGACAATATTATATTTTTAGTAATACTACTTTCTGGCACTTCCATGGTCTTTATTTTTAACTAATACACGACGTTTCGGGTGGTATCTATCTCCAACTGTTTTTAAGTAATAACTAAAACTGCTCGTAAAAACTACGACATATATCCTATGTGTTCTTCACCGAAACTTGACCGATTTTTCACGATTCAGCAAGGGCTGTCAGATATTTGGAAAGGTACCTGCGGCATATAAGGCCTATCTAACGTCAAATGTAAAAAAACCTCGAATTATTTTAGAAAGTTAAGTAAAATTATGTTCAGATTAAAGATTGCTTATTTATTGTATAAATTAAATATAAATAAAATTACAAAAATAAATTTGGAACCAACTATAAAAATTATTAAAAACCTTTGTTTACAACCATAGTAAAATCAGGCTCCCAATATATATTTCTTATCCTAATACATCTTTGGTTTATTAGTTATAATTAGTTGCCTTTCTCCTAGGTTCATTTTTTATCAAAGCATAGTTCTGGTTAGTAGCAAAGTGTACTATTTCATACATTTTCCCACACTACCCAAAAAACAGCAACCCGCAAGTGCACCCCTTTCCGGCGCCCATGTATAGCGGATTCCCCTTTATATAATTTGTGCAATTTTTCTTTTTTTATCACTTTTTGCATCTTTAAAAAATTAACATTTTTTTACTGTCTCTTAAACATTTAAAATTAATGTTATATTTATAAAAATAAAACAAAAGAAAAATGATTCAACGTAAAAACTGCAGTTAATATAATTTTTTTTATATAACAATTATTATAAGAAAAAATTTAATATTGCCGTAATGAAATAAATAATCAAAATAGGAGCGACCTTTACCCATCTGTTTACCAGATTAAAAATCTGTTATATTAAATATAGTATTGAAACAACGATATCGCCATTGGGTTATCTAATAATAAATGGTCAAGAGCACGATCATTTAAAAAAAATTCACCCTCCATAATGTTAATTTTTACTTTTTATTCCACATAACGGTAACATTATTATTTTACTGATTTTTTTCTTAAATAAATAAATCAGCAAAAAACTTTTTTTTTTTATTTTGAACTTTTAGATATTTTTGGTACATTCTATATAACCCGTTATTATACATACTACTACATACAGGGTGGTGCCTTTTTGTAAAGGTTGCAAGGTAAAACGAAAACTAAAAGAGATAAAAACAAATCTGATGGCACATCTTTATCTGGATTTTTAAAAAACATTAGTGGTGAAGTAAATCACAGTTAACTTAATTCGTTTTGGAGACACAGTGTTTTCTAAATTTTGTCAATTTGATCAGTCACTTATAACTAGTTTTTAATTAGAGATAGAATAAAATGTAAATAGAAAAGTGCTAGGAATTTTTACGTAGCAATAAGTGGCTTGCCTATATATTGTCCATTGACTTTTATTTTGAAGTTATAACACAAAGTTAGTTTTTTTTTTAAGAAACCGCCTGTATATTATAT
Organism: Listronotus bonariensis; assembly: GCA_014170235.1. Classification (NCBI taxonomy): domain Eukaryota; kingdom Metazoa; phylum Arthropoda; class Insecta; order Coleoptera; family Curculionidae; genus Listronotus; species Listronotus bonariensis. Next base: position 95,309 of record JACEGR010000601.1, read on the forward strand.
TACCATTGTAAAGATATTTCAGAGAGCTTTAACAAAATATTACATTTGATATGTCTACCTACTATGGTTTTAAGAATATGACCATCTAAATCTTAAAAACAGTAGTTCTCATACAACTATAGTAGATAAAATTTTCTTACACATTATTTTGTATTAACGGACTAAGATTTGGAAGCTCATATTTTTCGAAACTATTAGAGAAAATCATTTCAAGTTTGTTATTTTCTTAAGGTCTTTAAAATGTGTTTTCAATGGTGAATAATACACATGATGTTTCATTTACAAAATGTCATTTTATTATTAAACTCCTACGACGACTATATTTCTGAAACTATGACAGATTAAACAAATGTGGTATTTTTTACCACTTTAAATTAGACTTTTCTATTGATAATAAAATATACAGAATTTTCCATTAAAAAAACTTTGTATTATAACTTTAAAACTAAAATCAATGGAAATAATTTAGGTACGCCACTAAATTCTACATAAAAATTTAAAACAGGTTTCTATCTACGTATTAAAATATCATTTAAGTTACATACGCTTGGCCAAATTTACAAAATTTAGAAAACACTCTGTATATTTAAAACAAATCAAGTTAGCCATGATTTACTTTCATTAATGAAATTTGTTTCAAAAATCGAGATCGAGATTGTGCAATCAGATTTGGTCTACTCCTTTTCAGTTTTCGCTATCCCCTGCAAGGTCAACGACGACACCCTGTACATGGTTGGTCCTTATATTTAGACAGCGCCTATCACGTTAATTACACAAGGTAAAAAGAAACTCTAAATACAAAAGTTTAAACAAATAATCCAAAATATATATTTTTTGACTTAATATTAAAAAATACCCTTATTTTTAATAGAAAATTCACTTGTCAGAATATCGGCATTTTCCAAAAAGTCGAATGTCGTTTTGTTCGTTAGAACGCTTTCTAATGGTGTAAAAAAACTATACATTACAATGGTAAATATTCTCAGAAAACACAAAATTATTATTAGAATAGAGTAAATAATTTATGAAACAAAAAAATATAATAGAAGGATGAAACCCATTAAAAAATATAGAGTAAATAACAAAACTTAAAAAAAAAAATACAGGTGATCTGTGGTCGAAAAGTGGAAGGGGTGAGTTTTAAATGGTAACTTTGTCGATTTCCGGCAAAATAACTTGTTCTATTGAAATTAATTTCCTTAGAAAATTTACCGTGGTAATGTATACTTGTTTTACACCATCGGAAAATAAAGATTTCAACGAACAAAAGCTTACCGACTTTTTGAAAATGCCGATATTTTGACACATGAATTTTCGATTTAAATAGGGGTACTTTTTCAATATTAAGTCAAAAATTTTTGTAAAAATATTATTTTAATCAATAAATATTTTAAAACCAAAAAGTTACAGTATATTTAGGACAAATAAAGGTACATTTTGACCAAATTTCGTAAAAAAAAATAACTGTTTTTGTAAAGATAAAAATAAAAACCAAAAACATGTTTTTTTAAATTTTTACATAAATTATGAGGTTATGTAAAAGATAAATACAAAAGTTGTACATCTTTACATTGCCTACAACTTTGCAATTCATTTTTTTCCATTAGGTTTGTAGTTTGGCAGGAAATCTAAAAAAGCCGTATTTTACACTTTAATCCCCCCTCCTCCTCCCTTTCCCACCTCAGATCGAGTGAAATTTATTTTTCCTATAAATTTTGTCATATTTTTTACCTTTTACAATGGGTCTCATTCTACTATATTTTTTTTGGTTCAAAAATTATCTACCTTGGTCTATATCTAATTGTTTTTTATTAGATCTATTATTTTAAGACAACACTAACCTTCACCTTTTATATTTTTAATCACAAACAAGTACAATGAAACGTACTATGATGGGTGTTGAGCTACTTTCATGTTCTTTAAAATAGCAATATACAGTGTATCCACGGATGAACTTAACTATACTTCTAAAAAAATATTTTTAATATTACAAAAAAAAGTTATTCTGTATTAATTTTTAGCCTTGTCTGAAATGCTCAAAAGCTATAAAAATGACCTATGCTATAAAGGGTGGTTTAAAACCGCGAAAATAATTTTGAAAAATTAAAAAATATTGAACAAAATTTTTTGGAACTACTTAATTAAAAAGCATTTTTAGTAATAAAAACAAGTCATATACGTTTTTTCTTATCACTTATGATTACTTGGAAAAATTAAATGTTAACTAAAATAAATGGTTTATTCCTTATAAATAATTTATTTAACTTTTATATGAAAACATGATTAAGGGTTGCAAGTGAACAGTTACCCAAAAGGTAACGATAAATTTAATAAGAAGTTTCATATGTATTACGTTTTCATGCTATTTAAATGAGTAGTTAAAAAATTCAAAACCAATTTTTTTACATGTCATAATTACATTTTGAAATTTTTAATCTTCCTGTGTATCATAAGGTAATTTTTTAAATGCTTTTATTAAAAAAAAACATTTTTGTTCACTGAATGAAAAAAATATATTATATATTTGTTTTAATGTTCTTCTAACGTTAGCCCTATTTTTTCTGGAAACCATAACCAATAGGAAAAAAATAACTATTGGACACTTTTTAATAACTTTTTATGCTATTTAATTAGGTAGTTTTAAAAATATACTTTATAGTTTTTTTAATATTTCGAAGTAATATTTTTGTAATTTTGAACTACCCTGTGTATCCTACTTCGATTTTTATTATAGCTTCTGGCATTTCACACAAAGCAAATATTTTTATAAGGAATAACTTTTTTCAAAATATTAAAAACCAACCGACCCATGTCCACTTCGTACATTTTCTTCTGTACTTCTTATCTAATCATAATAAAATATAGCCTACAGCACCCGGGACTAGTGTAGCTTTCTAGTTGTGAAATAATTTTTGTGATCGATTAGTATTTTCAAAGATTAGCCCCTACAAACAAACAAACAAAGTTACAAACTTTACCTCGTTATAATCTTGGTATAGATACAAATTGTTACAGGTATAGTTAAGTCCATCCGTGGACACCACTATATGGTGTAAAACTGAGTTAAAAAAAATACAAAAACCACGTTGTCTGTTAAACTACCCAGAAGATTTTTTTTAGAAAAAGTGGTTACAAAAATTCTGAAAGAAAAAATGATTGTTTTCGTAACTCTTTACAATAATCGTTGAAATGGAAAAAAGGATAGGGTTTATTAAAATAAATAAATAAAGTTCAATAAACTTAAACCAATTTTAAGTCAGTAACAAGATGTCCCGTTACACATGAGACGTAAAACGCTCCCTACGCCCTACGCATAAAAAATGTTTTGCATTGAAAGCAATGTACCTTTCACATGAAGGCGCGTACGCGTAAGTGCGTGCATGTAAGAGGTTATATTACTTTCAATGAAAAACTTTTGCCAGTCGTAGGGTGTAGCGCTCGTTGTACGTCTTATGCGTAACTAGGTCTAACCTTTCACATGCTGGCGGATATGCGTACGCGCCTTCATGTCAAAGGTTATATAAGCTTCAATTCAAAAGTATTTTCAGGCGTAGATCGTAGGGTGCGTTCTACGTCTCATGTGTAACTACAACTGTATGTATATTTTAGGACAAGAAGTTGATGTTTTAAAAGCAGTATAACATTAGTTAACTGCTATTTTTTCCTAATTTTTATTTTCCGCAATAGTTTTTTCTCTATTTTTGGACAATTCACGAAGGCTGAAAGCCTAAATACTAACGTACCACGGGTGTCTTAAGCGAGGGAAAAGAAGTTTGTTAACACGAACTTAAAAACTTGAAAATTTGGAGGAGAATAACAGACCTCTGCTGGCAGCAGGTTTCACATTTTAGAAACTCTAGGGATATAATAACAAACAAAGTAGGAAGTTCGTGGTCTATCCAGTTGGACCGTATACGGATGCATACTTGAGGTACCACAAGTTTCGTGGTTGGAAGTTGCAAGTGAAGGGACTATACTAGAGAATTCTTCGGAGCCGTAGCCGTAAAAGTACCTATAAAAGAGCTAGATAGATCAGATCAGAGCGAGGCTTATTAATAAGATAATAAGCTGTTTATTAAATGAAATCAAGAATGCTCAGGATTGTGCGGGACGCCATTTCCCAAGCATGTGAATAATATTCCAGTAAGTGTTAAATTTGGTATACATACTCACAGAGTGTATAAATTAAAAGTGAAAATACTTTTTGGCTTAAAAGAGAAATTCAAGCATTTTTAAAGCCGCCGTGGCTATAGATACAATGTGTTTATGCCAGTTAGGGTTATTCTCAAATGTAACGCCCACAAAATTGAGGGTGTCCCTCCTCTTCAAAACTTAGCCACTCATAAGCAGCGGGTAAGTGTTTGATGATTGTGTTTCCACATCCAATATCCAACCAACATCCACATCCAATATTAAATTAAGGTCCTGTGAAAGGGGTATCTGCATTGCCCCCTGTTTGCTTTCTAAGTCAGATTTAGAGATCGGTTTAAAAACTGAAAACTGGAGTGAAGAGTACCATCCACAGCAAAACTGTTAATTGAATTGGTTGTGAATGAGAGAAAATCGTCGATGTGAAAAAGAAACAACAACTTTGGCACCAACGTGCCAGTACTCAACCAATAAACACCAGTGTTTAGTGTCTTTTTTGGTCTAAGGAACATAGGTTTTAATGCCCAATAAAATCGTATCTCAGGGTAGGTAGCGAAGAAATACCTTAGGCCATCCCAGTCGGCTGAGTTGTAGTGCCATACGGTGCATGGTGGCATGCATTTATTTATCTCAGGATGTGCAGAGTAAGATACAGTAACCAATCCATAATCTGAGCAACCTAGGAAAGCAGTAATATATGCTTCATAAAGTTGAGGATTAAGGTAAGAAAAGGATCTAACGAATTTGAACTATAGTAAGGTGGATAACATATTAAGGGTGGTAAGAGAGTTACTACTACTCGAAGATTTCTGCAGCTTTGCCTAGAGTTAGTTTTTGAAGAGCCTAGCTAGGTTTTTTTTATGGATATTGAAATCGCCAAGCACGGTTAGTTTGGCTATTGGAAACTGGGAAAAGATATTGTCCATTTATGTCGAAAAAAATTTAAAGAATTCAACATAGGAATTGTCAGACGGGGACCGGTACAAATAATAGATAAATTTAGTAGAAGACCTAAAGAAAAGTTTAAGCCAGAAGATATTGGGCCTAACCGATTCTATATTGAAAACACGAGCACAACCCAAATCGTTTCGAACATATGCGCATACTCCACCATGAGGACAAATGCCGTTCGTAGCCTGCGAGAGAAAGTAGCTAGTTGAAATTTTAGAACCTATTTGAGTCTCTGTTAGAAAAAGTATGTTGGGCTTAGATATCTAAAGGTGATGGTGAACGATGTTTATATTGGTGTTAAGCCCGCATATATTAGCAAACGAGACCTCTTCGATGGTGCCCCCGGGTTACACTCCCCGCCAGGAGATCCAAATGAAGTGGTATTTTACCTCCGAAACATTTTACTTTGGGTAGTTCCGTTATTATTTTTACTATACTTTGGAGCAAGAAAAGAAAACAAAAACAAACCTTAAACCCTGAACGTCCGTTAAGACTTCATGGGTCCTTTAAAGGATAAGTGGGGTGGTACCGCCTCAGGCGTGAGAAGCTCCTCTACCACCTACTCAAACATAGTTCGGTATTTCATCAATGCGTATGATAGTTAAAACTCTTTGTACTAAGGTAAATCCTAAGAACCAAGTTTATGGCAGCGGTTTACGCCAAGAATTTCTTTTTTTTTAGTATTATATAGTATAAGTATTTAAAATTGTAGCCCTTAATTACTAAAAATTAAAGCTCAAAGTGCCAAAAAAGTCTTAAAATTTTAATAAGTATTACAAGCAATTTAGTATATGTACTTATGGTGTAAAAATATAAATATATTTACTTAACCTACCCAATAGCCCTAATCTGTAGTTCATGACAACCAAAACAACATCCTCTGTAAGTAGTAGTTCTGGACCATATATTTCACTTTTGTTACAACCCATCACAAATCCTCCACCATGAATATACACCATGACCGGTTTTAAACAGTCTGTTGCTTCAACCTTAAACAAAATATAAATTAATAATTTAAATAATAAAGTCGCCTAAGTAGCTATATCGTCTAAGCAAAGTTATATAAAGATATTGTATTCCAATTATCGGCAGTAGCAAATCTGCTATCTCTCTGGTGTCTCGGGTTCGATTCTCTGCCTGAAAGACATATGAAGAGTCAGAGAAAAGAATGATAAGAGAGATGATAGGAACCTTGCAGTCATATTTAAAGCTAATGATGTTTATTATATTTTTTGATGCAAAGTATGGGCGTCGCGTCGCAAGAATTTTAAAATTATTTTATCTAAAAACTCGACTGGATATGAAACTTAGACCAAATTTATAACAGGTGTTATTGATGCTAAGAGGACCACTTTGGTAAAAAAATAGTTTTTGGAAATTGTGAAAAAACTTTAATTTTTTTTTGTTCTGAAAATCTAAATTTTGGAAGCGAATCCTCTCTTTGTATTCTTTAATTAAATTTTACTAACAAGTTCTCTACTTTACGTGTTTCGAAGTCGGGGGCACGGGAAAAAACTAGCAAGACTGGGTAAATTCACTATATGTCGATAGCTGATAATCTGATAAACTGTATTTCTCCGATACTGATTACACATAACATAGGTACATAACAAAGAGCATCACTCATCCGGAGTAAATTAAATTAATTTTAATTTAACTTTAAATTGACTTTTCGATAGATTAAATATATCTATGCTCTGGCAGTGTCAATCATGCAGTTGTTGCATTCTATATAATGGGGCACTTAAAGCTAGATTTGATCTTGCCCTTCTACAGTAAAATATCTCATAATAATATATAATATCTTCTATTTAATCTTGGTACTCTATAGTTTAGGTTATTTACCATATATGTATTATCAACTAAATTGTGAATAAACCCATGTAAATGAAGAAGACTTATAAAAATACGCTTTTTTTCCAAAGAAGGAACATTATAAAAATTTCTTAAAAATTTCCGAGCATTGTATAGATACGTACCTGTTTCCCTAAAGTATTTGCATTTTAAATAGCGACTTTGTACCGTTTCTAATGAATATTTGTATTTTCTGTAGAAAGGGGACCAAACTAGAGCATAATATTCTAATTTAGAGCATAAAAGGGAGCTGTAAAGCAAGTCTATAGCTGCAAATGACTTAACAAACGGGTATTTCGAATAATGTATCCCAACATTCGATTTGCACTTTTAATTTGTGACAATATGTGCTCAACAAAACTTAATTTACAATCATAAGTAACACCAAGATCCCGCACACTAGTTCTCCGATTAATTACCACGGAGTCAATATCATAATCAATGTTCAGAACATTTATATTTCGCGTATGTCATAATACAGCATTTTGATACATTAATACACAATTTATTTAATTTACACCAGCTACTAATTCTATTTATATCATCCTGCAACAATTGGCCATCCTCAGGTGATTGTATACCTCTATAAACTTTAAGATCATCAGCATACAATAACACCTCTGAACGTACTTGTTTCACAACGTCTTTAAAAATAGCAAAAATAATAAAGTTCCAAGATTACTACCTTGAGGTACTCCAGAGGTGCTTATATATGGATCAGAGCGAAAACCATTTACTACAACATATTGCTCTCGATCAGTTAAATAATTCCCTAAAAACGTATAAATTTGTCTGTTAACCCGTAGCATTTAAGCTTTGACAGTAATCGCCTATGGCACAAGGTATCGAAAGCCTTAGCAATATCTGTGTAAACCACATCAACCTGAATCCTGCAGTCAAGGCGCTCACTAATGTACTGGGTTATATTTGAGAGATTGGTAGTTACTGATATTTTAGCTACAAAACCATGTTGACAGGATAAGATAGAACCTTTCAACGAATTAATAATTATGTTATGCAGTATATACTCCAAGGCCTTTACTGGTACACAGAGAATTGAAATAGCCCTATAGTTTTTAATATTTGACCGATCGCCAGTTTTAAATATGGGACAGATTTTTGAAGTTTTCCAAATTTTAGGTAGTTTGTGTGTTAATACAAATATTAAAAATATGCCTTAAAGGAACAGAGAGAAATTTCACAAGACCTCTAAAAACATAGGCAGGAATTTCATCCGGATCAGAAGAATTCTTTTTATGGATCTTAAGGCCTCAACAACACTCGGCTCATCTACAGGATCCAGCCCAATGGTAGAATTGCTATAGCATTGGCGAGAATAATACTCATTAAAAAGTTAATATCTAAATCCGACTCAACATGAACTGACCTAAAGTACCTTGCAAAAGCATTAGCCACATCTTGTCCATTTCTAAAAGTGTCATTATCAAGTGTCATGGTAGAAGGAATATTACTGACATTTCCTTTTTTGGAGTTTACAAAGGTCCAAAAGTTTTTAGGAGTCGTTTAAAATATTCTTTTCGCAATTATATAAATATTGCTTGTAAGCAAGTTTTATTTTCCTCTTAATTAGTTTTCTTAGTTTTAGAAATTTAATGTAAAATCTTTTTTCGTGTTTCTAATATGAACATACTTCTACTATGATTCTTGTCGCGTAAGAGTTTTTAATTTCAGCATTATACCACATCGGATATTTATTACTACATACACCCCTAGGGACACACTTTCTTAGTATACCAAACAAGATGCCGTAAAAGGCAGAAACGGCATATTCAAGGTCGCTGCTATGCAGGACTGATGACCAGTCTACATTTTGAATCAGTACATACATACTAAGAAAGTCTGCCTTTTTAAAATTCCAAAATTCACTTTTTTAAGCGGGCACAATCTATTATTACAACTCAACTGATCAATACAGATATTCAAACTTGGATGATAGTCTTCCTCTGGAATAAGAGGAAAGGGTTCTCTTTCTATTGTACATTTCTCAATATTGGACAAAACTAAGTCAAGAGTTACATTTTTATTATTTTTAATATGATTGTGCTGCTTAAGATAGAAAAACTCCAAAGACCCCATAAATTCCTTATAACTTAAATTTATTATTGGCATATTGAAATCACCTGCCATAAGTACTTTTGAGGAATACATGAAGTCTTGAGATTCAAGGGTTTTAAGTAATTCTACTGACAAATCATAACTTACAACTGGGGATAGGTATACAACCAACAAATGTATGCAGCTAAAGTCACTATTAACCTTTACGCACTTTATTTCAATATTTCGATTACTAATTTGAAGTGGAATTTCTACTGAACGAAATTTCCTCATTCACAGCCACAAGCACACGGCCGCCTTTACTCTTCTCAGTGAATTGGCAGTCTCTATCACTTCTGTATACAGCGTAGTTATCACCAAACAGTTCTCTATCACCGACATCTTCCGTCAACCATGTTTCAGTCAACAATATTATGTCCTGCTCCGCTTCAAGCATGTTCAAATAAAATTTAGAAAGTTTAGTATTAAGTCCCCGCACGTTTTGGTAATATATAGTCCATAATTTTTGCTCTTTTAAAGTGGTAATGTTTGCTGATTCTCTACGATGAGAATGAAGCATATTTACTGAACATTCCTTCATTACGATGTTGCCCTAAGCTGAAAAGGAACTGGAAAATTTCGCTTCTGAAACTTCTCCATGTGAATATCCTTCAGCGCCCAAAATATCTCATCATCAGTAAAACGATACTTGGGCGTGACAATATGTCAATTTTTTCTACAGGCATACTTATTGCATGTGGAGGAGGGTAATCCTTGGGAAAAGTGGAAGATGGAATCGGGTTTCAATTATCATTCTTCCCCAAAAGATTATTTATTCTTTGATCAAATGATATATCATCAAGAGTGTTATTTTTGCAGGTGTTTACAAAACTGTTACAAGCTAGCATGTTTATAAAGTTATCACTGATTAGCTTTGCTAATCGAATTCTACTATATTGGGGCAAGTAATAGTACCTTTTCCTGCCCGTTCCTTTCATTATTCATTTTTGGCCAAAAAGTAAAAATAAAAGGCGCCCTTTTCTACTTATTTTGTAATTCCTTCTTCCTTTTCACGTTAAAAATAAGGGCCATTGTCTTTGCGCGCTTCTATATGATCCCATAACAGTTCTTCCACTTTCTTGCACCCTATTTTTGCGTGCGCCCCCTTTACCAGCGCTGAAGCGATCGCTTCACGGCTTCAAGCTTAATTCGGCACTGCACAGAAAATACTTACATTTTTGGTAAAAATATTTAGTACTAAACAATCTTCACCCCCTTGGTACACACCCTTTTCATGAATTATGTCTCGGTTATAACAGGCATCACCATCTTTGGTAGCATCTTTTATACCCTGCCACGGGTCAACAGGTTGTGGAGCCTATAAATAGAAAAGCTGCTTAGCTTAGCAACATTAAAAAATACCTTGATAGAAGAAATGTATATTTAGTTTGTAAATAAAGTTATTTTTAAAAGTAAGATCTGGTTATATTTCTTACATTGTGTGTAAATAGGTTTTATACTTAATGAAGATAAACTTAAATACATAAGAACTTTAATCTTGATATTCTAATAGTCCAAGATCCGATTAGAAAGCGACCTGCACCCATCTGATTACCAATTTTTGACACACCCTGTATAATGGCAACCTCTATTTTTTAAATACATTTTAGGGCTTCTTAATAAAATATTTATTTTTTAATTATATGTAATGTACCAAAAATTGTAATAGTTTTCAAAATTTTAAATTTTAACAAGTACCCCATGGCTTTATTTATAAAATTAGAAATATTTTTTAAAACTTCAATATAGCCATTATTTTTTAGGCAACCCTGACTCAATACCTTTGTTTAAATACTATATTTAATATAAAATAGTTTTTATCCAGTAAATGGATGAATTCAGATTGCTTTCCATTCGGATCATAGACTATAACCATAATTCATTTTTTATTAAATTTTAATTTTTTACATATACATACTGTCCACGGATGGGGTATACAAGAGGACAAATGAAACAAAATTTTAATTTTTTGGAAAAAGTAATTCTTCATAAATGAATTGATTGTAAAGAAAATGCGACTTACTAAGAAACAAAAGGTTTATTTTGTATGCAAGGTACGCAAAAACCTAAAAGACATGATTTTTCCTCAAGAATAAACTACTTTTATTTTTCATTTTTAAGCAAAATATCACTAAGAGATTTATTTATAAAAAAGTGTGTAATCGATAACAATAAGAAAACAATATTTTATTAAATAATTTTGCGAGAACTTAGTATCTAGAGCAGAAATGGCGAACCAATGGCACATGAGTGCCACAAGTGGCACGCATGTTAAATTTTGGGGACGCGAGGGTATTGATGTTGTTTGTTAACGTTGTAACTTTTTTGCTCTTTAAAAATATTTACGAAGCAAAAAAGAAATGTGAAAAGGTTTGCAATCCCTGTTAAAACTGCGGACTACATCAACCAAGAATAAATAAGTATAAGACCTGTGGATTGTATTGTTGATGAGGTAAATTTAAAAGTTACTATTTCTGTCTTTAGATCCTAATCCAATAATATTTTTAAAACTTAGTTCTAAAATTTGAAAACATTTTCCAAAAATCACTTAACGGGTGTATAATACCAAAAAAGTGTAGGAAATTAAAATGTTGCGTAATGGAAAGGGTAATCTAAATATTTGAATTAAAAAACAGTGGCGTCGGAGAAAAGTCCTGGAGGAATAAATGGGGTCAAAATCCAAAAAAAAAAATAACACCTTGTTACATATTAGTCGCAGTATACCTTGTGCCAAAGTTTATTATCTTTAACAATGTACAATGCGCATTAACAAAAATCACAAAAAATATACACCTTGTTGAATAAAAGGATGCCAAAAACTATATGTTTATCAGAGTTTTTTTTGTACAATCACAGTTTTTTTCGATTTGCTAGAAATTTTTCTTGGCCAATTTTAAAGAGCGTATTTTCACTTAATTGGATATCTGCACATTGACAATATTAGCACTTATAAACTTACCGTCTTTTTGAAGTTATTAGTTTGCACAGCAGCAATACTTAATAATATTGGATTTTTGAAGATTGTTATTGTAACAAAAATCTAATAAAACCAAACAATAAAAACATTTTTCTTGCTTTGTTTTCAATATCTAGGGTGTTAAAAATTCGATATTTTTTTGTTTTTTTTTCGCGCATTGTATATTTTCCAAGAGATTTATTTACTTTGGCCCAAAATTTGCTGCAAATATTATGTATAAATATGTACCTATATTAAATTTTTCATCTTTACGGGGTGCTATTTTTTTTTTGGTTTTGACCCCTTTTATCCCTCCAGATTTTTGTCTGATGCCACTGTTTTTTTATTCAAATACATTTTAGGATTGTCCCTTTCATTACCCAACTTTTTGCTGTCTTACGGTTTTTGCTATTTTGCACTAAAGAAGTGATTTTTGGAATAATGTCATAAAATGTTCCCAAGTGTAGGAAATTATTTTAAAAATACTATTGGATTAGGACCTAAAAAATAAAGAGTATTGGTATTCGGATATAACTTTTGATTATTAAATTAAAAAAATTTATTTAAAATTTTGTTCTATTTTTTTTATAAGGGTACTTTACTCCTATGTAGTTCTCAATTTGAACAAAACTGACAATTTTCAATATGCTTTGGGACCATGCTTTAACTTTTGAATGAAATTACAAATAAAAAAGTTTGGGTTTGTTTCACCCTTAATGAGCCACACTGTATATTTAAATTTAAAAGCACACTATTTTAATGAGTAAATTTTTTAAAACCCCCTCATCAACTATACAGTCCAATAGGTTTCATACGAATTTATTCACTGTTGATGTAATCCGCAGTGTAAACCCTCAGGCGCTCCGCTAATTCGTTTACAGCTTAAAAGTTGTTTTGTGTAGGAGTTTGGAGAAAGCAGGTGTTAAAAAGTAATTAAAAAAAAATTAAGGTTACTTTATTATCCAAATTACAGTTATCATTTTTAATAAGTAACTCCAAAAATCAGTTTCATAAAACTTTTCGATACCCCAGTAACATTAATAAAGCCATTTAAAATGCTTTTTCTAAATTCATTTCTAAATGATATTTTGCTTACATATGTAAAATAAAGCTAGTTTACTCTTGAAGAAAAATTACGTTTTTAAGTTTTTGCGTACCCTGTATACAAAAATCAACACTTTCACTTTGTAAATCATTTTTTTACAAGCAAAAATTTTTATGAAGACTAACTTTTTCTCGAAAAATTACATTTTTGATTTATTTGTCCTCTTGTAAACCCCATCTGTATACCGATTTTTAAGATGCGGCAAAGCTATCACTAAAAATAAAATTTATAAATACGTAGTATCCACAACGAACTGCGGCTATAAATTTTTAAATAGTAGGCTTTAAACCATTTTAAAAACTTGGGAATATTGTAGGATCAGTGGGTGACAAATGACTAAAATATTTTGTTAGTTCAGTTACTTTCCGTTATACTAGCAATTAATAAAAAAATCTTTATTTTAAATAAATCTTGTATAATATTAATTTTGTAGATTCTGTAAAAATTCTAAACACGTCTTATGTATAATGTCTTTTATCTAAATGTATGTATCCTAAAATAAACCGGTTTTGACATACTGGGTTAGTAAAAAGTACCGCAAATCTCTAATATCTTTAAAACCGCTTAAGCTTAATGTACCAAATTTATTATCTAAGGTGTTTTGGACATATAAAGTTAAATAGTGATATAGGAACTGTTGTTAAATTTGTCACCATTATTTTTATTGCATTAAATTGATCGGGCCTTATTTTGTAAGTTTCTAAATTTTGAAAATCCATTCTATATATAAGTACTTGATGAGATATGATACATTTTACTTTCAGCAAAAAGTTCGTTAGCGCCTAAAAACTTTTAAAATCGCTTAAATATTTCATTAATAATACCATTGTTAGTAATTTTTAATAAAAGCGCAGTGTTGTAAAATCTCGGTAACTGGTAAAGATTAAAAATCTTCGCAAAGTTTGTGCGATTCTTTTATTGCAATTAGAATAAATAAAGTATTCCATGTAAAATGATTAAAATATTATACTGCAGCGCAAAACTGAAAAATATGGCAACAATGAGGATATTACTATTTAATTCTACTTGCCTTAAAATTGTCAAATAACAAAACTTGTAAACGCTGCTTAAACATTTTGCAGATATTTGAGCGCATCTGAACTTATTACCTAAAATGTGGTGTTGTCATATCTAAGCAAGTAGTATCTAAAAAATTAAATTTTTAAAAATTTGTGGACTTATCAAATTTGTCCCGCACAGTTTATTGCAATGCAAATAAATAGGGCACTCCATTTTAAAAACGAAAAAGATAGGTGTAGCTTAAAACTGAAAAACCTGTCAACGGTGTCATTATTACTGTTAAATTCTTCATGTCTGATACCTTCCAGATACCATACCAAATTTTGAAAATGTAGTTTTTACGGTTTTAAAAATATTTAAATGTGTCAGTACTCTTTACTTATCCAATATTTTTAATTTTTTGTTACTTACAAGTAACACATATTTATACCTTTAAAAAAAAAAACTTTATTATTTTTAAAAATTTAAAAAATAATTTAGCTGCAGTCCAATATGTTGGGCCTCCCAGTATATAAAAATATATATATTGTTTGGGTGCTTAAGTATTAAACAAAGATAAATTTATTTTATTACCTGTACTATATTAGCATATAGATATTTATTGTTTGTTGGTAAATTTCTAATATGAATTTTAATACTGAGTACTATTAATCATTTTTATACCTACTTGATATCTACTACACATTATCAAAATACCATTAAAATAAAAACAAAGGTTTGACGTCTGCAGCACAATTTGCATAATATTAAAATAAACGTATCCTAAAAAGTTTTTTTAACCCTTAGAATTATACAGTGTGTCCAAGATAAGGATTCTAAGCATGGGAATCTCAGTACCTATTGGAAATACAGCTTAGGTTAAATTAGGAAAAAGTTGTGTTTTTGAAAGCTTATTTACATGCCGTTTAAAAACTTGACTAATTTACATGGCCGGCTGAGATATTTGGCAAAAACGAAAATTTGACTATTGATTTTATTTTTTCTGACTCTATTTGAGAAGATATAAAAAAACTTATAACAACACTTTTTTGTTGGCACTTTTTAACTACTACATGATGGTATTTTTAGATTTTATACCCGACGTTTCGTTTTCAAGAAACCATCATCAACTTAATTTTTTATATGGCTCGATAAAAAAGTGCACCCTCTATCTAATACAAATTTTATTACAAATTCAACAATGTATCACATGTCATATTTTAATTTTCAGTTAAAAAAATGCATTTTTTCTATTTTTTAAAGTTAATTGTAGTAGGCCTTGCAATCATTATTAAATAGTATTTGTCGTTATTACTCTTTTTGTCGAATTGTTGTTTTTAGAGCAATTGTTCTTATTGTTGTCTTTATTATTGTTTATTGGTAAATAGTTAATATCAGAATCTATTGTGTTATTATCGTCGAATATGCCGGGTGGTAATTATAGCCATAAAGAAAAGTTTAACATGCTAACGTGTTACATTTTTTTCCACAAAAATACTGTAAATACAGCGGAAATGTATCTTTATACATATCCAGAAAGAAAACAGCCATGTAATTCCATTTTTTTACAGCTGGCCTAAAATTTAAAACCCAGTTTTATCTCGAAAAAAGGAACCTTTAGAAGAAACCCCAAATAATGTTTTACAAATAGTTGTTGAGAACCCTGAGATATCAGCTTGGCAAATTAATCAAAATGTGGAAGTAGCCAAATCCACAGCTCAAATTTTTTTGCGTAAAAATAGATATCACCCCTATAAATTTAAGATTTGCCAAGGACTTAAACCGGGAGATTTCGAACGCGCCGATATTTTTGCGAGTGGTATACACGCGCGTGTAAAGAAAAATTAAATTTCTCTTTAAAGAAAATATGGTCCGACGAAAGTATGGTCACTAGTCATGGTATCTTCAACCGTCGCAATACGCATTACTAGGCTCAACAAAATCCGCGTGGTAAGAAAATATCGAAACATTAAGAACATTTTGGGTTTAATATGTGGTGTGAAATTTAAGGAACTAAAATACCAGGTCCATGTATTTACCATAATTTATTAACTGCAGAAATGATACCATCATTTATTTTTGCAACACAAAATGTAGCATGTAAGCATGTCAAACTTATCTTAGTGGCTATAATGGCCATCCTGCATATTCGACCGTAATAATACAATAAGATTTTAGCTATTCACCAATAAACAATAATAGAGACAACGGTAACAATAAGAATAATTGCTCTAAAAACAGCAAATCGACAAACAAGGTAATAACGACAAATACTATTTTATAATGATATTAAATTATGTTACAAATACGGTAACAGGTATTAACGTCCAAGCATTTGTTTGCAAGGTCTACTTAAAAAAATAAAAAAATGCAATTTTTGTTTTAACTAAAAATTAAAATATGACATGTGATACATCGTTGAATTTGTCATAAAAAATGGGATCAGATACAGGGTGTACTTTTTTCGAGCCATATAAAAAATAAAGTTGATGATGGTTTCTTGAAAAGGCAACGTCGGGTATAAAGTCTAAAAATATCATCATGTAGTAGCTAAAAAATACCAATGAAAAAGTGTTATTAGTTTTTTTATATCTCTTCAAATAAAGTCAGAAAAAATAAAATCGATATAGGCAAATTTTGGTTTTTGCCAAATATCTCAGCAGGCCATGAAAATTTTTAAGTTTTTAAACGGCATTCAAATAAGCTGTAAAAACACAACTTTTCCTAATTTAACCTAAGCTGTATCTCCAATAGTTACTGAGATTCCCATGCTTAGGATCCTTATCTCGGACACACTGTATATTACCAAAATATACCGGGCGGTGTATCGCTAGACTGGCCATGGAAAATCATTTACGTAAATTTTGATTTCTTGATTTATTATTGATTTTACAACAAAATTGTATAAGACTATTTTTAAAATGTTGATAAGATAAGCTAACACAATAAATGTCGTTATTTAAATAAATACATAATAATAAATAACTAAGAGAAAGTAAACTGTCAACTAAACGTTTGTCAAGAAAATGAATTTATTAGGGGTGAATTTAATAAGGTATGTATCAGGTATGCAACGATTTTACAAATTGTTTTTCTTTAATAAGAGACTAAGGGTACATCGTAAAAATCAAATCTGATTGGACGGGTCGCATTGAACCCAATACTGTGTCTTTCGTCTAAGAATTTATGAAATGCAGATAATCCGGTTCTAAATTCTTTTATAAATTTGACAAAGAAAAGTATATACATGAGAGATATGACAAAGAGAGCAAACAAATAAAAATAAACTTCTATCCTTACATTTTTAGTATTTTTTAAATAAATTCCAGAAAATAAATACAAAATATTAACGCAAACCACTAAAGAAACACTATCACAATATTTTAGCAAACATTTATGCTATTTTATTTTCCACTATTTCGTTTCTACATTTATCAGCTGTTTTACCTAACTGTTATTTTTCAAACCTATTCCAGAATCGTGAATATCGTACAAAATAACCTCCGATCGGACTAAACTCAATTCAAATCGCCTGAAAAACGGGATTGACTTATGCCGTTCATTCCAATCGCTTACCTAATCTGAAACGTGTTTATCGTAATTTTTTGTCGGATTAAGTTTTATCCGATCAGTTGAATCGAATTCAGTATAACGATGTACCCTTAGCCACATTTATTTGATTTATAAGAAAATATCGTGTAAAAGCTAAAAACCTTTAGTCTAATAAAACGTTGTTGTAAAATCCATAGGGAAACCAATATTTAAAGGTATTAAAGTTTACATTAAATATTCTATGGCCAGACTGGGGATGCACCACCACCCGATAAACAGTTTCGTTTTATCCTGATTTTGATTTAGGAAATTATTGTCTTCTTAATACTACAGCGTGTCCACTTATGCACTGTATGAAACACTTTTTATTTATTAATTTTATGAAAAAAATCTTGATATTTTTTTCATTTGTTAGTATCTTAAAGAATGTAAATTTTGGTTAGGAGAAATGTGCTTTAATTTTTTACAATATTAAAAATATGTTAAGTTTTGAAAATTACTTTTAAATATGCAAACTTATTTATTTAAGGATTTTTGTTTTGCTTTATCGATTGTTTCTGTTGTTTTTACTGTAAATAAAGAAGTTTTCTACATGCAGAACTTTTCAATAAAAATATTATTTTTTTCGTAAAGTGAATATTTAAAAGGTTTTTCATACGGCGCAAACTTAGGTTCACACACTCTACAAGTAAATTTATTGCCATCAAAAGTGTCTTTTTTTTTATTTTATTTTATGTAATGGCTTATTTTAATTTTTTTGATCTCAAAATTAAAATTACATTTTTTCGTCCTGATCCAAATCAATTAGGTAATAATCATTAAACAACTTTAAGATACGCATTCTAAATGTTTTTTTTATTTTTAACTTTGCTTTAATTTGGCGTTAAAAATTAAATTATACACGGCTTTCTTTCTTAATACTGATTTCAAACTATTTTATTTAAAAAATAGAAAGTTAAGAAAATACAAATAACATTTAAAAAGCACAACACAATGTGGGAAATATTGTAATACTAATTTGTTTATACTATACTGCATGAGCAATAAGTTTTGATATATCGGTCAGTAATGTAATAAAGAAACAAGCACTATTAGTCACCCATGTGTACATGCCGGTATTTAGTTGGACTGTCTCTTTTCCTTCTATTGCTAATGTGTTATGTTTAGCTAAACCAGTATGCAATAATAATTACAGAAAATGTCAAAACTAGATATTCCAATATATATAAAAAATATTGTTTATTACGTAAAAATAATATAACTCAAAGCTTAAAATATTTTCATAGAAAAACTAAAGGTAATATTAAAACAGTTTAAAATATTAGGACATTACTAAATCTCTGAATACTTTAAATTTAATATACCTATTATTAAAAAAATATGAACTTTTTTGTTTTTCAAAATATATAGATAGTAATTTAAACAAAATATTATATGGATTTTCTACAGAATAAAGATATTTATATATATATATATATATATATAAAAGTGAATTGTCTTGTCTTTGATATAAATACATTAATAAAAGGAAGTTCTTTAAAGCATACTTTCATCAATGACTGTGCAACAACAAAAAATAACCTATAATACTTCTGGTTGTTATGGTTGGTTGTTTAAAAATTACGGAGTCTCCAAAAGAAAATGGAATACTCCTGGGCCTGACCAAGACGGTGGACACGTGTTTCGTCTCTGTTGGTGATCGTCAAACCGCTTCAGGTCGCTAGACGCCCTGATGAAATCGGGTGACTGACTGTAAATATTCTTCTGTCGTTCAGAACTGAATAAATACAAGAGAATGCGGGCGCCATCCCAATGGTGAAATTCAAAAACAAACCAAAGCCATAGCATCGAGAGGTTAAAGGTGGTAGGTGTGTGCGGTTATCTAGTTGTATATGGCGAAAGTTAAAATGCACCGCTACTGTTATGCCAAACAAACCATATGGAACTGGCCGCCCATCAGTCTGCGGTCGGCAGAATTTGGATGAGTGTTTTGCCAAAACCAGGTAAGTGCAGGTGACGAAAATAAGGATAAAAATCATATTGCAGTATTTTTCACCCAAACCAGAGATCATAATGATAAAAAGAATGGTTCCTTGAGCCTTGATATAAATATTATTATCAGTGGTTTAAGAGCAGCGGTTCATCAATGACTGTAAAATAAATAAAAAATAACCCATAAGAATCTGGCCAGTGGTTGGTTGTTTAAAATTCATGGAGTCTCCAAAAAGAAAAATGGAATACCTCCAGTCTGATCTGGCATTTGGTACGCGTTTCGTCTTCGTTAAGCACCTGTCAGAACCTGCTTCAGGTCAGACTTGCGAATAAACTCGCGACTGAATTTGTAAATAGATGGCTCACTTTTTACCTACCACCTTGCGAACTTCCTCGATGCGCGATAGCTGGTTGTTTTTGAATTTCTGGTGGGATGGCGCCACTGTCTGTATTTATTAGTTCTGAACGACAGAAAGAATACTTTACAGTCAGTCGCGATTTCATCAAGGGGCGTCTAGCGACCTGAAGCGGTTTGACAAGTCTTAGTCGGAAGACGAAACACGTGTCACCGTCTTGGTCGGCCCGGGGGTATTCCATTTTCTTTTGAGACCTGCACTTTAAACAAACCAAACCATAGTAAGCTTGAATTTTATAGGGTTATTATTTATTTTTACAGTCATTGATGAGCCATATGCCCAAAGAACTTTAATTCTTTTATATTAATGTATTATATCAAGGCTCAAGAACCATTCACTTTTATATTATATCGCAGTTTGGGTGAAAATACTTGCTTTCAATACATTTTTATTTGCTATTTTTCAGTCACTGCTGTACGCCACCTACCTGGTTTTGGCAAACTACTCATCCGAACTGCCAAACCCGCAGACTGATGGGCGGCCAGTTCCATATGGTTTGTTGTAGAAGTAACAGTATGGTGCATTTTTAACTTTCGCTATATACAACTAGATGGCTCACTTTACCTACCACCTTTAACCTCTGATGCTATGGCTGGTTGTTTTTGAATTTTGGTGGATGGCGCCACTGTCTGTATTTATTAGTTCTGGAACGTAGAGAAAGAATATTTACAGTCAGTCGCGATTTCATCATATGTCTACACCTCTCCGAAGCGGTTTGACGTTCTAACGAAGACGAAACACGTGTCACCGTCTTGGTCGGGCCCGGGGTATTCCATTTTCTTTGGAGACTCGTAATTTTTAAAACAACCAAACCATAGTAGCCGAATTCTTATAGGTTATTTTTTATTTATTTTTACAGTCATTGATGAGCCATATTGCTCCAAAGAACTTTACTTCCTTTTTATTAATGTGTATATATATATATATATATATATATATTATATTATGAAACTTGAACTTTTTATGTATTATGAAGACCAAATCTGCTCTTGCAATAAGATAATAAACATTAAGATTATTTTAAAAGAAATAAAAATAATACATTATTTCATATAAAAGGCTTATTTTTATTTAGGTTATATAAAAAGTTAAGTTACTACAGAAAATGTTGCGACCCCTAAACATATGTTAAAATGTCCGGTAGTAGTCTATACAGGGTATTTTTTAATTGCGGTAAGAAAATTTTGTCGCGTATTTCTAAGCCAATTTTATGAAAAAAGTAACATAAACATAGGTCCAAAAGACCTTGTTTATAAAAATACAGGGTGTTAAACTTAAAAACAAAACTTAAGATTTTAATATAGCTCAAATATACCTTTTTGATTTTGATATTTTTTTTCTGTGGTATTAGAAACTTAATTAAGCCCTTAATTAATTTTAATTAGTGGGACCGGAGGCGGCATAGGACGCATTTCAGCTAATTTTATTGACAAAAATGTAGGCCACTAACTTTTTTGTAAATTTTATATTTTTTTTCGGATTAAACCCCTACAAACACAACTTTCTGTTTTTTAATATTTTTACGTGGATTGCTGTGGCCGCTAAACTGCACATTCCTGGACCATACAAGATATCTCACATTTTAACTAAAATACCTTTTATTTAAATAAAAATACATACCCTAAATCTAAGGTCACTCAACTGGTGGCTTTCCATATGGTAACTCCTAAAAATTTGTAAATTATTTTTCCACAGATGTTTTGTCCAACAATTCCCTTGATTTTCCCTTCACTTAACTGAACTACGGGCTCACTCATTTTTATTATTTTTTGTGACAATTAATTTTTAATTCTATTAACAAAACACAAAGTAAAACGTTATTTTTTTAAAATATATAGCTTAATTTCATAAAAACAAAAGGTAAAGTTTATATTTTTTTACATATTATACTTTGCGATTTAAACGTTTTTATTGCAGCTTTACTGGTCAGTACTTAAACAATTAAGATTAAGCTGATGGGGACTTAAACCTTGTATATAAACGGTCATATAATTAAGAGCGTACAAACGGTTACCCTGATATCAAAATAAATAACATTTTTACAACTGTTAAAAAATGTATACATTATTTATCTAATTTTAAACAGGTAATATTGCTCATTACCTACGGCATTACACTTACGCCTATTACCCACGGATGTCATAAGGGGTTATATATAGTTAGAAGGACGAAAAAAAGCGAATTTTCCAGAATTTTTCTGGGAAAACTTTTAATTTATTGATCTAAAATTTGTACACATATTGAGTTATCTTTTAAATGTATTTCAAGACTTAATAGTAGTAAAAATATTTATTTAGAAAGGAGCTACAGCTGATTCCGAGATCTTCTCAAAAAGACGTTTTGCGGTGACCACTAGATCCTCTAAAAGTAAAAAACCAAACAGATTTCGGTAAAGTTATGTTTAATCTAGTAATTAATCAAAGGTTCCTCAAAAATAAAATAATAATAAATCGATTTTGACCAAAATTTAAAAACAAAAATATAAAATAAAAATATTTGTCGGTGAAAAATCTTTGACTATTTACTCAAAAGATATATTTAAGAACCTCGTGTTAAAATTGGAGACTAATCGGTTTAGACGTTTTCGGAGTACAGTTGGTCACCGACTTTAAAAACACTATTTTGAGAAAAACGCGTTTAAAGTTTGAAAAGCACATAAAATCACATTGAAACGCCTTTCATAATTAGATACTAATAATAATAAAATAAAACACTTTTTAACTATTAAAGTTTTACCCATATTTACAAGGTGTGATACAACTTTGCTATACAGGCTGTTACAAATTCGAGGACCACCATTAGGATCTTTGGAACGGTAAAACATACAGGGCTAGTTTAATTAAGGCGAAGTTTTGCAACCTTATGCTAACTAATATTACGGATTACTATGAAAAACTTAAATATTTGCAGCCATTGAGTGAAATTATCTGAAATAAGCAAAATGTTGCGAAAGAGTTTCTATTTTTCTCAGTTTATTTGCAGAAATCCTTTAAAATAAATGTAACATTATGAATGCCATTTTTTTGCTCTATAAAATAATGTAAATAAATTTTTTGTTTCGACATTTCGTCTCTTTAAGTCACCATCATCAACATTGTTTCTATTTAAATAGGCTTGATTTTAAAGTTGTGTTTTATTTCAAAACCCAACGACATACAACACTTTACATTAACGTGACGTTACAAACCAAAAATCTATTATTCGCTGTTTTGCCATAAAAATACTATATAGCCGATAGGGAAATAGGCTTATCTGCGGACCGGCTCATCTTTGCGACCGATCAATAAAAAGCAATAAAACCGACCTATAAGCGACCTATGGATTTAAATAAGAGTGAACCCCAATGAGGCATAAGCATTGTTGCCAAGCTGTTCAAAAACTCTTCCCCATCCCATTGTTTTCTTTTTGTGAAATATTTCAAAATGTAAAAAAATTGTAGATACATTTATAATATTATTTATTTATTGCATATAGAGGCCTACGAATTTACGTAAATATAAAATACAAGAATGAACGTATTGCAATATATGTATGCGTGTATTCGTCTTGGGTTTAGTTAAGTAATTTAAAAAAAGGCGTTGCTTACCAGAACTAACCATTCGTAAGTGTGTATTAGTCTTGGGTTTAATTAAGTACCTACCTTTAGTACCCTTTTTTTGATTCTAAGGAATATCTCTAATAGTCAACCTACATTTTGGCAATAGTGCATCTTAAATCTATTGTATTCTAGACCCAGCAGGTAGAAAAATCGGGATTTAAAAAATTCGGTCGCTAATAAGCCGGTCGCTGTTGGGCCGACACCGTCGATAAGAGCGATTGATTAGATTAAATGCTATATTTTAATTGTATAAATTAATGTATTTAAATATCAAAAAATTATTAATAATTAAATACAAAGAATAATTATGAGTACTAATAAAAAACAAACATGTTTACGAACGTTGGGAATAAAATCGAAATTTTTTGAATAGAAAAAAACGAGTGTATTAAATTTTAAATCAAATTTTTCGTCTATTTAAAGAAGCAAAGTTATTGGTGGCGGCCCAATGACAAAACTTTATTGTTTTAATGATACCACTTTAAATAGTAAAAAAAAGTGGCAACGATAATATGTAAGTTTTTAAAAATCTTATTAAGAAACTAAGAAAAGAAAATTAAAAACTGTTTTGCAAAATTTCGGTTTTGTTCCAGATAATTCCGGAACGGCTGCAAATTTTTACATTTTTAAACCAGAATATTGTTACATAAAAATACACAACTTTGCCCCAATTTAACCAACCCCGTACCTCTTACTGTTCCTGAGATCCTATTGGTGACCCTGAATTTGTAACAGCCTAGTATAATTTTTAATAAGCTGAATATTCAAACACCCTTGTTTTAATTGAAAAATAACTATACAAGTAAATGAAAACATTGGAAAAGGTTCTTTGATTATTGTTTATAAATAATAATTGCCATTAATAAGCATGTATCAGTGTGGATTTTATATTTATTGTTATTATGCACTTTTAAAATTTAAGTTAAGAATAATAACAATGAATAAACTTGTTTATTTGTTTGTTATCTTCCGGGTTAAAATTAAAGTTTATCACTCCTTGTTTGGCACTCTGTATAATCAAAATATATTTTATTACTAATGTACAAATTAGCTTTTAGCTAATAATCTGCAAATAAAACTTAAAAACATTAAATAATTTTTTGAACCTTAAGATTTATTACCTACCTATATCAAATAAGTGTTAAAATGCAAAGAGAAATTAAACAAAAACATAAAATATGGGGTGATCCATTTAAAAAGTCATGTTTTTATATAATCACAATTTTTGTGAGTAGCCCAGTATACATCAAAATAATTTTAAAATATAAATCAATACCTAGGAAACAAGAAATTTAAAATATTTATTGATAACGAGTAATTGAGTTATGTCAGAGTAAATGAGCTATGTCACACTCCTGACTTACCCTTTAGGTATTTTGTTATAAAAACAACTTTGTACTGTACGACTTAATTATTTAACCCTGTATAGTCCTTAATAGTGACTATGGTGACCTGGAGGTCACCTTAATAGTGACTCAGATCTTAATAGAAACTTAAAAATTATATATTTTTTTCTTCCTAAGCTCAAAACCGTATAATTACAATATAAAAATTAACAGCACAAAAAATATGGGTATTAACTTGCCACTCAAAGAAATAACAATTATACAGACTTCAAACACGTAACTATTACGTCCGGGTATTTTATTTACCAAAACACGCAGTTTGTTTCTTGCATAATGACATTTTGACAGCTAGGAACCTAATTAAAAAGACTATACATTGTTTTCATTGATGTTAAAAATTGCTCATGACATGAATATTAAAATTATATAATTCAATATGATAGTATACATAAATCAGTAAGCTAAGCTTTTAAATTAATATTGGCAATAAAAACTCTCAATGAGATTAAATGAAGGTAAAATAAACGTTTTTAATTTATTGGCCTTTTTGTATTCAATACAATAAAAAGCGATCTATCATTAATGTTAAATGTATAGATCTCTAAAAAGTGTGTTCAAACAGTGGCGTAGTTAACAGTGGACGAAGTGGGCAGCGCCACGCGGCCTCGCCCTGAAGGAGGCCTTGTGAGATCTCATTAAATGCATTGCCAGCAGGCTGAAAATAACCCTTTATTTTTAAATAAAATAAAAAACTTAAACAATTTTGGTCACGCTTATTACAGACTGTCGACTTTCCGACCTTTACCCATGATTTAAGTAAGCGAGACACCGCCATACAGCATAATTTGCTTTGGTTCTTACTTTGTTGATATCACATCCAAGGGAACCGGCCAGACTAAATATCACGCGAAAGTCAAGCGAAAAGCGATTTTTTCAAAACCTACTGCATGAATACAAGTGGCCTCACCGACACTTAGCGGGCGGGCAAAAATTAAATGCAGAGTTTGCACGGCGAAAAATCGCTTGGTTGCTTGTCGCTCGCGCGCTTTTCAGTCTGGCAGTTTCCTTAGTTGTCACATAAACATAATGATTTTAAGAATAAATGGATGAATACAGCGAGAATATAAATTACTCCAGGGGCGCATTCAGATTCTGACAATCTTGGAGTAAACTTTACCCATTTTGTGACCTTGGCAAACGAATTTGATCCTTATTTTTAGTTTTTATAAGGTCTTGCTTATTGCGCATGTCTTTACCGGGCCTCTTTACCGGGCGTCGATTCTGAATACGCTCCCTGCAAGGGCTTTGCGCAGAGTGCTAGCGATCATGTGGCACAGCAGAGATTTTGCTGACTGTGGTAGAAAGGTATCAGCCAGCTTATCACAGGTTATCAAACCGGAGTTACCACTTTGTTTTGGTTTTGCTTTATAAAGAAAACGTGCAAAGCAATTTCGCTTGGATGACATATGGGAGCACATATTTGTTATACAGTGAGTCTATATCGGGAGTTTCTCACAGGTAGTTCCCCCCCCTATACCCTTCTTTACCTTTTAAGGTAGAGAAAACAGGCCACATTGACTTACGGCTCATATATGAGCCAGTACAATTTTTAAATAGACCGCCGGCTCAAATGTGAGCCGGCTACATTATAATACTAAATGCGAGTTTAAAAATTCGGGGTTTCCTGTAGAGGTTTTGTTTTAAAACATGGTCTGTGTAATGCTTCGGCCTCGTATGTGTGTCAGGTGGTCTGGGTGTAGCATTTAGTATAAGTATAGTATTTATTTTAGTTCATTTCTTGGATATTTAGAATATATTTTTGTTTAGTTCTTTTATTAGATATTATATAGTTATTTTTTTAGATATTTAGAAAAAAAATTATGTAGTCTTTTGCCAAAATTTTGTACAAGAAATATATTTTTTTTTAGATTTTAGTTTAGTTTTTGGATTCTTAGAATTATTTTTTTTTATTAACGATTTTTGATATCAAAAATGTACCTATATATTGTTAGTAAATACCTATATCTAGTGAAAGTAAGTTTTATTTACAAATCGTATGTGAGCCAGGTCTATTTAAAAAAAATGTAATAAAGTGGACCACCGACTCATATATGAGTCGGGTTAAATAAACACTCAAATATGTTGAATTCCAACACTACAACTAATTAGCACTTCAATAAACATCAAAATAAAGTAATTTTACAAAAATAATAAAGTGGTTTATGGGTCGAGAACAAAATGACCCTCGGTTTAAAACTGTTAAAAACCTACTTTTACAGAATTTGTTATCTTAAAGTTATCGGGAATGAAGAATTTTAAAGCAATATCAGCACCGTTGCCAGATTTTCCTGTTTTGTGCTACCCTTATATATATCGCTTTTTTAATGGAATGCCCTATTTATTTTATTGCAATAAATTGCGCGGGCAGAAATTATTCCAAAAATTTTTTAAATTTTATTTTTACAAACTGCCACTACCCGACAATACCACAATTTGAGTAAAAACTCAGATGCGCTTAAATATCTTAAAACCGCATAGGCTGCGTTTATTATTTCGAAATTTGTTTCTGGTCAAGTAAATTAAACAGTGATTCTGACATTGTTGCCAGAATTTTCGGTTTTGAGCTACATATAATATTTTTGATATTTTAAAATAAAATGCCCATATATTTTAATTGTAATGAAAGGGCCGTAACATCTTTAGTAAAATTTTAAATTTTCCAAATTTAATCTTTATCAGTTACCGTGATTTGACAATACTGCAATTTTATTGAAATTTGGCAACAAATGCTCAAATCACATCAATTAGTTACATCTAAAACCCCAAAATACAAATTTGTAAACATAGCTTAACCGTTTTAAAGATATTTAGACCAAATTACTTTTGCTGAAAGTATAAAGTGTATCATATATTAGCAACGAATAGAGATAGATTTTAAAAATTTTAGTTTACTAAATTGATCTGTCCAATTTAATGCAATAAATAATGATGGATAGCCTATTTAAAAAAAAAAAAAAATTGTTTTAGCACAACCGGAACCAGTGATGCTAATATCACTTTTAATTCCACATGTCCAAAACACCTAAATGTCAAATTTTGTAAATGTAGCTACTGAAACTAACATGACTTGGCAACATTGCAGTTGCAAATTTGGAACATAATCACTACGTTTACCACGAACAGCCTCCCAGCTTCTACTCTGAGCAAAGCGGCTTTTTACAAGTAATGAAAAAGCGATATAAACGCGTTTTGAAAGTGACTTAAATCGTTCGTGTCAAGCCTGAAAACAAGGAGAGGGCTGACTTCACTGAAGCCGATTAGAAACACGATATAAATGGATCTAAGCTGGCTTAATAACTGCCTAACTTCAGATTTAAATGCTTCCCTCGAACGTCATCAGTGTCAATTTCATTTATAATTTTCACATCTTTTATACACAAAATATGAGTGAATAACAGGTGAAAAACTTTAAAACACACTCACACTAACAAAAGCACACAAAACGGAATGAAATAAAAAGCAGTTTGTTTTTCATTTGATGTCTACCGTAAAGCTGGATGCAAAAACTGCCGCATGCGTACGCCAATGGCCTGAAATGTGCTTGACCTCGATTTTCACCGACTTCGCCACCGAAATAAACATGTAGACTTGAAATCGTTTAAAGCCGCTTGTTTAAGCCAGCTTCCAACTATTTGATATAAACGTAGTAAAATGACATTTCATAAACTGTTTTGCTTTTTGCTGTTGCAGTTAATATCTCTATTTTTAAAGAATTTATAGATTTATGGATGAATGTGTAATAAAAAATAAGAAAATAGTTAGTCTACAACAAGTATTAAGCGTTTAAGTGGATCATCGGATCTTGTTAAACATTCAGCGATGATGCAAAACGTGCGAAGTCAGTTTTGGTTTATCTGCAGTCTAAAGTCAACGAGGAACTTACGCTATATGGCTAAATATAAAGTTTCTCGAAAAACTGACTCTTATCCTGCTTTGTGTTATTTAGGCTGTCAGACAATGATCCTAATATTTTATGTGAAATTTAATAACTAATCAGGTAGTTTCATGTAAATATTCTTCGCCAAATTGAATCTAGATACCCATTTTTGTTTGACCGAATTGCAACACTGTGCTCCTTATTTGAATTCCCATAAGCGGTTTAAAAATATTAAAAAGTTGCGGTACTTTTACTGACCCAGTAATGGTGTGGATTCCATGTTTTACTTAGATATAAAAATTAAATTAAAATCATCGGTATGGCCTTGATATTTGAATAACCTTTATCATATCATATATTTTTATCAAGAAATCCTAATAAAGCAAAAATTTGTTAGTTTACAATTATATTTATAATAATGCGATAATGATCAATCGTTTATCCTTATTAAATGTTATGTTTAAAACTAATAAACAAGACATGAATTGTACTTTTTATGATATGA
Source organism: Listronotus bonariensis (assembly GCA_014170235.1). NCBI lineage: Eukaryota > Metazoa > Arthropoda > Insecta > Coleoptera > Curculionidae > Listronotus > Listronotus bonariensis. The sequence continues at coordinate 124,784 of JACEGR010000601.1, forward strand.
ACAAAAAACCTATACTTAATTAAAACTTTGTATCTTAGTAAAAAACAAAATGGGATTGTTTGGTCTACCGAATTAATTTAGCCAATCAAAATTTATCTAAGAACAATTATAATTTTTGGTTAATATAAAAATTTTTTAAAAGCCGTCAAAACAATCATACAATTAGAACGTGTGAATTGAAACAAACCTATTTAAAGTCCAGTTTGTTTTTTTTGGAAAACGACAAAATACATTAATTCTTATTTTGGTCGGCGGGTTTTTTCATAACAAATTTACGTGTAGTAAGTTGTCCAAAAATATGAGACTACCATCTGGCTTATTCCTTTAAAAAGGAAATACCTATTTTTATTGCATTATTAAATTCTGAATTAAACTCTAACTATATTTTATGAAAGTACCTTTCCCGAAGTATACCTAAAGTTACCAGGTATTAATGTATTTACAATCGATTTTTTTCAAAAGTTTGTAAGGACACTTAAATTGGAAACAAGCCACTTAAGGACGTTCATATGAGGAAGGAGTAGTGCGACCATTAAAGTTTCTAGAGGCGTAGACACATCTAGTTATAGTTTTTCCCTCCTATTGTAAAGAATACTGTATGAAAAGTTTTTAAGGATATATTTGTTTTCAAATAATTTATAAATAATGAACTCGTGATTAAAGAAATAGATTTGTTCGAAAAGGAATAAGTGACAAAATTATTAAAGCAGTAAAGAATATGTCTACTGCCAAAAACCCAAAATTGAAAATAATAAAGAATCGACAGCTGGTGTTTTTGACAAAAAAATCACTTTAAAAGTTCTATCCACATGTTTTTTAGTAGTATACGAGGTATCTCAAAAATATGAGCTTTACTTAAAAGTAATGTACGAGTAATTTTGACAATATTGAAAACTAGTACTATAAAAAAATATCTTTCAAACATGCAAACCTGTGTAGTTTTCCAAAAAAAAAACTGTTTTTTTTTAATTTCGTATGTGATATATATAAAATTTAAGTTTGCAGTTAGTACATACTTTTTTCGAAATGTAAAGTGTAAAGAAAGAAAACTTAAGGACTGTCAAAACAAGAAAAAATCAAAGAAATGCTTGTTATGGCAAAAAGAAATAAGAACCAAATATTTTTTAAAATAAATAAGTTTGCATATTTAAACGCTATTTTAAATTTAAAAAAGTTTTTGATATGGTAAACAATAATAGTACTTTTCTCTTGAGCAAAATTTACATTTTTTGAGATACCTTGTATACCGCTTGTATAAGTTTAAAAAAAATACGTTTGGTATATCTTCGATTAATAATTCACGGTCTTTGGTAGAAATGGTTAGAAAAGTTAGAATGATATTTAATTAAACGTCCGTCAAGATGGGACTTGCATGTTAAATATGCAAATTTTAAAAGTTTATATCTTAAAATTTAGTACCGCAAGGCCTATTAAAAAATTCCTATGTATAGAGGAGACTTATAAGTATTTATATCGTAATAAAAGTGTTTTATTAAGAAACGTCCCTAAAGTTTACAGATTTTTGTTTAATTTGTGGTTGCAGATCTTCCTAGGTTATATTTATATATACAGAAAGGTCCAAAAATAAACGACGCCCATTAACTTATTTTTTATATGCAAATACACATTTTTTAATTACAATTTTAAATTGTGCACTAAACTCTAAATCCGTATTATTAATCTACCATGATTTATACTTAAAATCTCTACTTACTTAAGAATTAACCATCGTTTATCTTTACAAATTTGTGTTCCCTGAGTGGGGTTGATTTAACGTTGTATAAGTCAATCAACGTTTTTGTTAAGGTTTACAAATTTTCATCCTTTGTAAACTTTTTTGTAATAAGTAGATCCCAGGTGACTGGTTTTCTAACAGACTGGCTATCCGATAAAAATGTCTTGAACTTTTAAGCTTTGGACTGTCTAATAGAGCATAGTTTATTCGTGTTTTTTTATGGTACCAGTAGTACAGATCTAAAACACCAGTATTTATTAAAAAATAATAATTACTCACCTCAGTTACCCAAGTGACTGGCTGAAAAGAGACTGGTTGTCCGATGGCCTTTTTTAAACTTAGAACTGTTTAATAGAACATATTCTTATCTTGTTTTTTTTTGATACTTAGTAAAATTTAGATCAACTACATCTTAAACATACAAATTTATTAAAAATATTAATGACTTACGTAATTCTGCTGGTTTTTCGATGAACACACATTAAAGCCAACCACTCTTTAATGCAGCTTGGTCGACTGAGGCTCAGTTATGATAAAAAAATAATAGTTTAAAAACTAAAAACACGCTTTATATGCAACCAAACTAAAAATTAGAAAATACTCATTACAAAGAGTTTGTCACTTCAGAGTAAAAGCGTGGGTGCTTAATATAATAAATGTTATAATTATTCTATTTGCAAATATCTATGAGGGAAAAGTAATGAAAATAGTAAAATGCACCCTACGCTTTTTACTCTGAAGTGACAAACTCTTGTGAATGAAAAAAATTACTTTTCTAATTTTTAGTTCGGTTGTATATAAAAGCGTGTTTTTTTTTAGTTTTTTTAAACTATTATTTATTTTTCATTTTTTAGTTCGATATATCAATTAGTTTTTAAAATAAATTCTCCAGTTTATTCACTAAAAATTTCTTCGCCATGCATTCTGATTTAAAAGCTAAAAGTGGCCAGTTTTCACCTTTAAACTCCGTATTTCTATGTATTTTACACCTTTTTATTATAAATTGAAAAAGTCAATTAAAAAAACGCAGCAAGTTATGCAACAATTGCTCTGCGCATTCGCCATAATTAAAAACGATTATTAAGAATTTATTTATCCTGGCGGTCCTAAAAATCAGGATAACGGATACTGTTTTTAAATTATTGCATTGTCATCGGTCCTTGATACGTGTGCTAAGTTTCCAAAGCAGAAATTGAAAAACTAACCAGAACTAACCAGTTCACAGTATTCTCCTTCTTTTTTTTTTTTTGCACACAATTCTTGATTTTTTCATTTTTTTAGTTCGATATATCAATTAGTTATTCAGGTCATGTGATATTGAAATGTTTCACGAACTAGTTTCTCTGTTGTAATCTGACCATTTCATTTAAAGCTTCACTGTTGCATGGGGTTTCAGAACGCAACTACTCCGAACAAGTTTCTGTGTTGGTCTGCATGTAACGGGGTTTCGTTTAACGGGGGTTCTTGTTAACCCCATGGTCTTTTGTCGTTTGCCGAGTTGTTGCGTCCTATGGGTGGACGCACGCTTGTTTAACTAAGGTGTTGCAACCTTATCCCGGTCCCCAACCCGTCGGCAAATGTTGTCAAGTTCGATTATTCAATTGTCTTAAATCTGGCGCCTCCGCCAGAACGTACGATTTTTCACTTTTCCGGTTTTCCTGGAAAATGCTGAACTTAACGGATACTGTTTTTAAATTGGTTGTATTGTCATCGGTCCTTGATACGTGTGCAAAGTTTCAAAGAAATTGAATAGCTGGAAGTTGGTAAAAATTAGCTCAAAGATTCCGTTACATAGATAGATAGATGGATAGATAGCTAGTTACAACCCAAGTTAATAAAAGCGTGTTAAAAACTGGTACGATTTATAATATATTTTTTTAACATTTAAAAACGAGAATATAAAGAATTGAAACTTGGAAGAAATTTCAACTAAGTAAGTGTGTGCAACTATTTTTTAAAGAGGTATATTTTAAGCATCTTTTTATTATGTAGAATTCAGTTTTGGTCGTTTCTGTAAATTGTAACTTTACCACAGAAGCCCAGGGTCTTTCAATTGTAATTTAAGATGTGCTGAATTTATTTTAAGGCTTACTTGTGTTGCAGATATAAATGGTATCAAATCTGCAATATCATTACATTATTGACTGCGTTATTTATTTAAATTTTATAAAATACCTTTTTATTGCAAACTCTACCTAATTACACCTTTTTTATTTTTCATATTAACTGAGCTATAAGAGAAAAACAGTTAAACAAGAAAACACCGATTTTTAAATACATCTAGTAATCCGTGATTTTTTTGAAAAAAAACTAAAAAATAAAAGTTATTTAAAAATAAGCATTAAAAATACCATAGTTCTTTTCCATCTAACCATTTCGGTAGCTGCAGCGGTTTCTCAGATTCCTGTACAAAATGTCAAAAAAGCTTAACCTGTTTAAATTTGTATTTTAAACTTTTTGTAGTGTATAAGGATCAGGTTTTATAAAAATAAATTACCTAAATATATAAATTAACTAATTTATCAGTTCCAATAAATGTTTTAAACAATTGACTTGTTCTTTTATAAACCCTATTTGTACAAAAAAAAATGATGTCAACTTTAGCTGTGGAATTAATAAAAAAAACATTATTACTTAAAAACGAGGTAATATTCATAGAAAGAATTTACTTTATCTCGTGAAATTTATTATTTTCCGTAAAATGTATTACTTGGCAAAATTTATGTGTATACCTACTACTGCAATTAGGCAGGTCATTCCAATGGAAGATAAAAGATAAGCTCCACTCCATGCCTCCTTAAGCAAGGTCAAATATATTTGGGATAATAATATATCGTAAATAAATTATTTAACCTACATTTGTCTTACGGGGTTATCTTAGAATAAATTGTTTGTGACACGCAAAAAAATAATTAAGAGCGGCAATACTCGAACTTTGTAAAAATCCACATTAATTACTTAAAAAATTAATTTTTATACAGGCTCTGGCTGCAATTGGATTATATTGGTAAATACACCAAAATTACTTTTATTAAGATCAAATTTAAGATCAGTTCTTAATTTTCTTAAATTTAAATATCTACAGGGTGTTTCACAACTCCTGTCCTAAACGTCTAGTTATAGAACTACGGAGTGGTAAAAGTTTAAAGCAATATCGTTTTTTGTAATGATTTTTATACAGATTCGAGTGTTTTTTAACGCAGACACCTCCTATGCATCAGAAGACATTTTTGGCAAGAAAAAAAAATACTAGTGTCATCCATGAAAGGTTTGAGGTAATTTTTTTTAAAGAAATGGTACGCCACTGCACTATTTAAAAATAAAAATATTTTTAAAGATTCCCACTAGGTTTAGAACAAATTTGATTAAATTACTTTTTTTTTAATGCTTGGTTTTCACGTAAATAAATAGAAATCATTTTTCGGCATGGCCAAATCCCTATCTAATTAAAGAATAAATAAATAAGAAAGGTGATTTTTTACTGGATAATTTGATATTATCTATACGAAATGACCATGCCGAATAATGGCTTTTATTTATTTACGCAAAAATCGTGCATACCAAAAACACACACATATCAATTTTGATCAAAACCTTATTTTAAGAAAATGCAGTAGTATACCATTTTTTTATTAAAAAATATTTACCTTAAACCTGTCATGGACGACATTGAATAAAATTATTTTTTTCTTGAATGCCAAAAAATCTCTTTTGATGCAATTTTTTTTTAAAAATATGTGAATTGATATAAAAGTTATTTCAAAACAATTTTTTTTTATTTTTAACGCCCCGTTTTTTTTTTTAATTGTCCAGTTAGCCCTTAAAGTTTCGTCGGATAAGTTGTGAAATACCACACCCTGTTTATTATGGAAGTAGAAAGAAGGAAAAACTATCTTGTATGGGGGACAAGTTAAAAACGTGATCATCGAAAGAAAACAAATTAAAGTGGCGCCACAGTTGCAAGTGTAAATATTTTAGTATTTCTTTGCTTTTTTATTTGATATCTACCTCTTCTTTTTTATTCTGTATCTTACTTTAATAATTCTTTATTTTTCCTGCTCATTGCTTAAAATATTTCCACTTGTTGCTGTGACGCCACCTTAGTTTGCTCCCTTTTGATGAACAGTTTTTAATACATTGATATGGTACTCCCTTCCTTCTACCCTCCAACTACAAAGTTAGTAGAAGAAACCGGGACATTGAACTATCTCAGGAACCGTCAAATATAAATAAACCAAATTTTGTGCCAAGGGGTAACCAAACATGTGGAATTAAAAAATAATATTTGCAGTTTATATTTTTCTCTGTAGGTTACAGAATTTTAAAATTTTAAATAGGATACCCTATTTTTTATTATTGTAATCAATTGCTTCTATTAACTTCACTATGACCTATTATTATCGTTTTTTTACTCCTGTCAATTTCGGAAATATGTAATCATGCTTTTTTCAAAATTAATACACAAACGGCTAGGTATGGTCAATTATCTTAAAAACGATCAAACCAATATTCGTCATAATTAGTACAGGGGGAAACTGATCCTTCTAAATTCATGAATACCATTATTGTTGCGTTTTCAAGATTTAAAAAAAGTCAAGGAAGGGAATAAGGAAACGTAATTATAAAAGATCGCAAATGCAATTCCTGAATTTAAAATGTCCAGTTACCCCCTGTACTAATTTTAACGAATTTTGGTTGGATAGTTTTTGAGATCATTGACCATACCTGGTCGTTTCTGTATTCAAGCTTTTTCTATATCTTAAAAATTGAGAAGAGTAAAAAATAATAATATCAGGTCATAAAGTTGATACCAGCAATTGATTACGGTAATAAAAAATAGGGTGTTTTATTTGACATTTTAAAATTTCCCAACCTAGAGAAAAGCTATAAATATTAATAAGGGTATTCCATTTAAATTTTAAAATTCCCAACCTCGAAAAAAGCTGTAAATTGGGAACTCTGGAAATATAATTTTTAAATTCTTTAAGTTCAGTTATTCCTCCGCACAAAATTTGGTTCATTTATATTTAATGGTTGCTGAGATAATCCACCGTTCCAGTTTTTTCTACTAACCCTGTATGTATGTATGTATGTATGTTACATAAAGGGTGGAGAATCCATCAGCTCGTAAAGGAAACAAATAGACTCTCCATGTACTTCGACCAGACCTAAAGGTATGTTGATCTTTTTGTACCCTGTATACTAATATTAAAAAGAGGCAAGGTTTCTAACTTTGCTTGTTTGTAAGCGATAATCTTCGAAAATTCTGGACCGATCAAACTGATGTAACACTTGACATCCTTGTTATTTAAGAATTTTGGGGGTTGTGGCTAGGGGTGGAAGGGGCACAGTCCAATTTTTAAGTAAAAACTTTTCCCTGTCAGTAAATATCTTAACGTGTTTCGGCGATTTCCTCAAATCTGTCTCTTATTGGTAACTTTTTAAATAAACACCCTGTTTAGATTATGTGTTATTGTCTTTTATATGTCTTTATATGTTTTGTTTTTTTTTAATAAATAAATTACTAATACAAAAAGTTATTTTTTCTTCAGTATAAAATATGGTAAATTTCTAGAAACATATACGGTGTGTCCAAGATGAGGATCCTAAGCATGGGAATCTCAGTACCTGTTGGAGATACAGCTTAGGTTAAATTAGGAAAAAGTTGTCCTTTTTAAAGCTTATTTACATGCCGTTTATAAACTTTAAAAATTTCATGACCTGCTGAGATATTTAGCAAAAACGGAAATTTGACTATATCGACTTTATTTTTCTCTCTGACTTTATTTGAAGAGATATGAAAAAATTAATAACACTTTTCTTTGGCACTTTTTAGATACTACATGATGGTATTTCTAGATTTTATATCTGACGTTTCATTTTCAAGAAACCATCATCAACTTTATTTTTTTATGTGGCTCGATAAAAAAAGTACACCCTGTATCTGATCCCATTTTTTATTACAAATTCAACGATATTCCACCATTTCCGCCATATTTTTAGTTTTAGTTAAAAGAAAAAATGCATTATTTCTATTTTTAAAAGGTATTTTTAAGTAGGCCTTGCAAACAAATGCTTTGACGTTAATATCTGTTACCGAGTGTGTCACATAATTTAATATTATGATAAAATAGTAATGGTCGTTATTGTTACTGTTGTCTTTATTATTGTTTAGTGGTGAATAGTTAATATCTATTTTGTTATTATCGTCGAATATGCCGGGTGACCATTATAGCCATGAAGAAAAGTTTGACATGCTAACGTGCTACATTTTTTGCCACAAAAATACTGTAAATACAGCATCAATGTACAATATCCAGAAAGAAAACAGCCATGTAATTCCATTTTCTTACAGCTGGCTCGAAATTTAAGAGAATATGGCTCATTTAAAAAGCCTGTTTTACCTCGATAAAAGGAATCTTCAGAAGAAATCCAAAATAATGTTTTACAAGCAGTTGTTGAGAGCCCTGAGATATCAACTAGGAGAATTGAACAAAATGAAAAGACGTAGCCAAATCCACAGCTCAATTTATTTTGCGTAAAAATAGATATCACCCCTATAAATTTAGGATTTACCAGGGACTTAAACCGGGAGATTTCGAACGGCGCCGACATTTTGCGAATGGTATACACGCACGTGTGAAGACAATTTAAATTTTCCTTCAAAAATAATATGAGTCCGACGAAAGTATGGTTACTAATAATGGTATCTTTAACCGTCGCAATACGCATTACTGGGTCAACAAAATCCGCGTGTTAGGAAAATATCGAAACATCAAGAACGTTTTGGGTTTAATATGTGGTGTGGAATTTTAGGAACTAAAATACTAGGTCCGTCCATTTATTTACCATAAATCATTAACTGCAGAATGATACCTTTGTTTATTACAAAATGATTTTGAAGACTGTTTAGATAATTTACCTCTAGCAGAGGTCAATAGTTGTTGGTTTCAACAAGATGGTGCTCCGGCACATAATTCTAGGCAAGTACAAGAGTATCTTTTGCAGCGATTTCCTGGGAAGTGGATTGGAACCTCCAGTGAAGTGTCTTGGCCAGCGCGATCCCCAGACCTAAATCCTCTGGATTTCTTTATATGGGGTTTTCTTAAAAAAGGAGTTTACCAATATCCCTTTCAATCTAAAGAGCAGTTACGAGAATGTGTAATGGCCGCATTTAACAGTATTACACCACAGATGTTACGTAATGTTTTAAGTTCTACAGTTAGAAGGTCATACCTATGTTTAGAAAATAACGGAAACCTGTTTGAACACCTGCTTTGAATTAAATAAAAATACCTTTAAAAAAATAGAAAAATCCTTTTTTCCTATAATTAAAAATAAAAAATATGGCATGTGATATATCGTTGAATTTGTAATAAAAAATGGGATCAGATATAGGATGTATTTTTTTATCGAGCCATATAAATAAATAAATTTGATGATGGTTTTGAAAACGAAACATCGGATATAAAATCCAAAAATACCATCATGTAGTTACTAAAAAGTGCCAACGAAAAGTGTTATTAATTTTTTCATATCTCTTCAAATAAAGTCAGAAAAAAATAAAGTCGATATAGTCAAATTTCCGTTTTTGCCAAATATATCAGCAAGTTTCTAAACGGCATGTAAATAAGCTTTAAAAAAGACAACTTTTTCCTAATTTAACCTAAGCTGTATCTCCAGCAGGTACTGAGATTCCCATGCTTAGGATCATCTTGCACTAACTGTATATATATATATATATATATATATATATATATATATAGATATATATATATATATATATATATATATATATATATATATATATATATATATATATATAATATTATATATATATATATATATATATATATATAACTTTAAAAATTTCATGAGCTGCTGATATATTTGGCAAAACGAATGACTATATCGATTCCCTATTTTTTTCTGACTTAATTTGAAGAGATATGAAAAATTAATAACACTTTTCATTTGCACGTTAGTAACTGTTTTGATGGTATTTTCGGATTTATATCCGACGTTTCGTTTTCAAAACCATCATCAATTTATTATATATATATATAACATATCCTGTCGAAACCAGTGAATACTTTTAGATGACTAGAGCCACCTGCCAAGCAATTTCAAAACATGTTCTTTACTTTCTTAACCTAACGGTGCTCTGGCTGGTTGTTTTGGAATTGCTTGGCGGGGTGGCTCTAACCGTCTAACCGTCCAAATTTACTCAAAAACATAGTCGAGTTGTCAGCAATGTACAGCGGTTGTGATGATTCCTAACAAGGATGAAACACACGTGTCACTGTCTTCATTGCGACTCGGTGTTATCCATTTATTTGAAGACTCCGTAATTTTAAAGAAAACCAGCCAAGTAGTCGTTTCTACCAGGTTATCTATTTGCTTTTCTTTGTCATTAAGGAGCCCAAGAATTTAAAACTTCTAATATATATATATATATATATATATATATATATATATATATATATATATATATATATATATATATATATACTTAAATATTAATAAAACAAATAGGTTTTCTTGGTAAAAGATATCTTGTTAGGTACTTAAAATAAAAAAAAACACACATTAAATAATTTTATTGGGTTTATTAGAAATAATAGGATTTTTTGAAATTTTTTTGAAATTTATTCATTAAATTTTTGCAATACCTTTAACAAATGTTTATTAACGTATTTATTAACATCTTTTGCCATTACAAAATCCATATGACTCCATTTTTCGTAAGGTACTTTATAAAGATCCACTACATTCGGCAGGATCCTGGCCAAAACTGCAACATCCTAAAAATATTATATACCGAATTTTATATATATCGGTAAAGGGGTTTTTAACATACCTATTTTAAAAATAGCGATTTTTTTTTAATTTAACGCCTTGTATCTCAGAAACCAAGCAAGTATAGACATATGTTTAAAAGAACTTTTTATCATAAAGAGACGTAATAAATCACCCCATTTACTTTCGTACCGTAATTAGGAACCCTCTATATTTGCCTAAATATTTTATTTTAATATAATCAAGAGCATAATTTTTGTTATAAAGTGTTTGGTTTTTATTTTTACATCCTGTATATCAACTGCATACGATTATTTACTCACCCTGTACATTTTCTTATATATTAATTCTAGTTTCGTACCTATATATTGGTCTAAACATTTTATTTCAATATAATCGAGTACATAATTTTTGTCAAAACGTGTTTTGTTTTTTTAACACTCTGTATATCAAATACAAATTATAAAACCACCAAAATATGCCCGTGTTTTTTATTTATCATTTCTATATGTAAATTTTTACTCTATGACTTATAAAAATTGAATAAAATTAAAAAAGAAAGATGAATGGGTTACTAATTTTATTCATTTTTAGAAAGCGCAATTATATATAAAAAATCCAAATATTATGTTTTTTTATCTGCGAACAGATTTCGCCCTACTTTTGCTTTGGTGAAAATAAGGTACAATTTTTTTGTTAATTTTTTCATCCTCTTTATATTTTAAGGACCACCTAATCTCTTATCATATGACCCTATAATATATGACATTAAATTGATCTACTTGTCACTAGCACTAGCTTCCATAATTAGCACAGATAAAAATATTACTTTTAACGTCTTTAAATTTAACACGAATACACGCTGTATTTTAATTATCACTTTCCTAAAAATCACCACTTTTTACAAACTTTAACTTTAAAGTAACAGGGTACTAAAACTAAGGGCAATAAAATAATTTACTAGGTATATTGCGATAATGACATCCTTATTAAATTTTTCCAGGTAAAATTTTGGAGAAAAACTCAAATTTTTATTATTGCATTTGAAATTTAAGCTAATCCTATTTTTACTATATTCCTCCTTCTTTTGCACACAATTCTTAATTTAAAGCTAAAGTGTCACACAATATTTGATTTTCACCCCGTTTTCCTACGTTTTTACATTATTTTTGCATTAAATTAAATAGCTTTACTTTGATAATGCCGCAACCATACATACACATAGGGCTTAATGGCATACTGGAATAGAAATAATTTAAAGTAAAGCTATGCAATTTAATACAAAAATAATGCAAAATACGTAAAAACGGAATTTTAAAAGGTAAGAATTATATTGTGTGTCACTTTAGCTTTTAATAAAGACTATGTATGATGTAAAAAGAAGGGGGATGAGTAAAAATAGGTGTATTTTAAATTTTTAGTCTAATAATGGAGAACGAAACCTTTCCGCCTAAAAATTCTTTTAAATTCGCGATCAGCAGAAAATTATTAAATTATTTGCAAAAGATCTGTAGCACCTAATCACCAAAAATTTTATTTTTGAGATATTATTTGTTAAAATTTACGTACTTGGGATTGAATTCTCATTAAATGTCAAAAATGGAAATTTAATGCTACGTAAACTTCAACGACTATAATCTTAGAAAATAATAATTTTGCTTATTTAGTACTAAAATACTTTTTTGGTAGAAAATTAAATTTTGCATGTGTCTTTTGCATAGTTTCTGTAGCTTTTGTTATTTACAATCTAAATGGAAAAATTCGAACTTATAAAAAAATAATGACGTGAGTCGTGACCCGTACTACCTTACTGGTTTGAGTTACGACTTCGCCGCAATGGGCACTTTTGTAGAGCATTCAATTCTAAGAAAAATCCGGTTTCTGTACAAAATGATACCATAAAATGCCGCTAAGCTATAGACATTTAAAAATATTAAAGTTCCCGTGTATATTAAATGGAAAATCTTTACAAGCTGTGGCCACACTGACTCGATGGATTACCAATGTTATTACCTGCGCGAAACAAAAGTTACATTTCATCGACGAAAAACCGGTTTGTGCGCAAGCAAATCGAGGGGAACGCGCCTGGCGCGAAAGAGGCTATCTTATCGAAAAGAATTTGTCGATTGTTCGGAGTACGGTAGCTAATGAGCGTCACGGTCAGACCACGGACGGAGGGTACGGGTGCAGATGTTTGTATTTTGCCATGGCTTAAAGTGCGCATGTTCGTCTACCCATCCATTTGTTTACTGCGCGAGGTCGTAAAAATCCGAAAATGCTTCTTGCCACTGCTGATCTAAATGTAGGTTATCTAGGGCGGGCCATAGTTTAAAGATTGTTAATATTCTTTCAACTCTGCTGTGGCCGAGTACTTAATATTAATATTAGGGGTTTAAACTTCCAGGGTTTTTAAAAATATTTCTTAGAAAAATCGCCCCAATAAATATTTTAGTTGCATGATCCTAAGTAACCTACCTCTTTTGTAACCAAAGTATCGGCCTCTCCATACATCAAAGACACAGGGCATGTTATATTTTTTAGATTGTATTCTGGTGGTATAGAGGAATGATACCTTCTCATGTTTTCTTTTGAGCCCCAGTCATATTGAATAAATTTACCTAAAAAAGGAAGTATACTTGTTTTGGGAAATCATAAATCTCCAAATTGAACACAACTGTAAAGATTTTTGGAAGATACGGCAAGTGTACTTGAATGAGAAAAAAAACTGGTTAAGTGTTAGTATTAAACATAATGTTACAAATTCGCGGGATAACATTAGGATCTTGAAATTGGTAAGAGATAGTGAGTTAGTTTTCGCATTTTTATGCTTAAAAATACTTAATTTTAAAAATTTAAAAATTTGCAGGCCGCACCGTAATTATCAGGAAAAAACCAAAATTTTGCCAAACCGTTTTATTTTTTTTTTTGAGTTTATTTGAAGAGATATTGTAAAACAAACGACACACTTTTTCTGTTCTATAAAATGATGCCAATAATTTAAAACTCCGACGTATCGTCTTTGAGCCACCATCATCAACCTTGTTTTTTTTTTAAATACGGAATATTTTGATTTAAATTGAATAAACTCATTTTTTTATTTCTAAATCCACTGCATATCACACTTTCAATTTATGCAACGTTTCGAATCAAAAACCATCATTATTCACTATTTCGCCATTACAAATAACAATTTTTCCCCAAAAGTTCCGGGAATTTTCGTTTGCAGGTAACTGTGCATCACTATTTTTTATGTACCTCATACCAAGAAAACATTAAACCCTCTAATCACAAACCTTGGTTCACTAAAACATGTGACAAAGCTAGAATTTTATAAGTTCAGGCTCACAAGAAGTTTCTACAGGATCCTAGTCCAGAAAACCGACAGGCCAGCATTGAAGCAAGAAACCACTACCACCAAACAATCTCAGAAGCCAAAGACTCCTTTGATAACCGCATAAAAAACAAAATACTTTCTTGCTCAAATGGCAGCAAATCCTTCTGGTCCTTTGCCAAAAACATCAGTAGAAATTTCTGTACCAGTTCTTTTCCACCATTAACTTTGGAAGATGAAATTATTTCCACATCTAAAGGAAAGGCCGAACTATTTGCTAAACAATTTGCTGCCAATTCAACCCTTCATCCACCTGTCAATCATCCAATTCCAACTATTCCTCCAGTTCTTCACAAAATGCCCAATATTATTTTTAAGGTAAAACACATTAAGCGTATCCTTTCTTCTCTTAACACCAAGAAATCGTCTGGGCTAGATGGAATACCAGCAATCGTTTTAAAAAAATGTGCTCCTGAACTTGCACCTATTTTAACCAGGCTCTTTCGAATTTCTTATGACACGAGTATTTTTCCAGACAGCTGGAGAGCTGCACGTGTCCAGCCTATTCCCAAGAAAGGATCTAAATCTCTTCCATCCAACTATAGACCCATTTCACTCCTCTCAATGCTTTGTAAAGTAATGGAGAAATCCATTAACTCGCAAATTCTTAGGTATTTAGAAAAACATAAAATTTTACATGACAGGCAATATGGATTTCGTCACAAGAGATCTACAGCAGATCTTCTTTCCTTCGTCTCACACAACTGGAACAAGTCTCTTGAGTTTCTAGGTGAGTCCCAGATCGTTGCTCTTGATATATCTAAAGCTTTCGACCAAGTCTGGCATGACGCACTTCTTAATAAACTTCCCTCCTATGGTCTTCCAACTAAACTTTGCTCTTGGCTCTCCACTTATCTTTCTAATCGACGTATATCAGTCATTGTTAATGGCTACTCTTCAAGCTTTCACGAAATTAATGCTGGAGTGCCTCAGGGTTCAGTACTAGCACCAACTTTGTTTCTTCTTCACATCAACGACCTTCTTTCTTCCACAACCAATCCCATTCATAGTTATGCTGACGATAGTACCCTTCACTCCACTTTTCAGGTTCCCAAGCCAATCTCTCAACCCGACTTGGAAGGCAAACGCAGGGCGATGCAGATATCTCTTTCACAGGATCTCAATTTTATATTGTATTGGGGCGCCAAAAATCTCGTTCAATTTAATGCATTCAAAACACAATCATGTTCCTTGGCGCGAAAACAATCATCAAACACTCACCCTTTGCTTATGAGTGGCCAGGTTTTGCAGAGCGGGGACACATTTAACCTTGTGGGCGTCACATTTGAAAATAACCTTAACTGGCATAAACACATTGTATCTATAGCCACCGCGGCGTCAAAAAGCTTGGATTCCTTTTCCGAGCCAAAAGTATTTTTCCCCTTCCAATTTATACACTTTGTATGTATCCCAAATTCGACCCTCTCTGGAATATTGTTCTCATGTCTGGGGAATGGCATCCCCTACAACCCTCAGCATTCTTGATGCCATTCAAAGAAGAGCTGTTCGTCTTATTAATGATCCTTTACTTACTCAAAGACTTCCTTCTCTTGCCTATCGTCGGGCTGTGGGAGATCTATCGCTCTTCTATAGATACTTTTACGGCTTCTGCTCTGACGAATTATCCAGTATAGTCCCTCCTCTTGCAGTTCCCAACAGAGAAACTCGTGGTGCCGCACGTATGCATCCCTATACGGTCCAATTGGACAGGCCCCGAACTTCCCATTTCGTTCGTTCTTTTATCCCTAGAGTTTCTAGACTGTGGAACCTACTGCCAGCGGAGGTCTTTCCTTCCCCCAAATCTTCAAGTTTTTAAGTCCCGTGTTAACAAACTTCCTCTTACCCTGCTTAAGACACCCACGGTACGTTAGTATTTAGGCTTTCAGCCTTCGTGGATTGTCCAAAGATAAAGAAAAACTCCGCCTATTTAAAAAAAAATCAAAGTTAATGATGGTGGCTCAAAGACGAAACTTGGGATCTTAAATTTAGTAACATTATTTCTCAAAATTTTCGATTTTGTTCCGGATAATTCCGGAACAGCTGCAATTTTTTAATTTTTAAAACGAAATATTGTTAAGCATAAAAATGCGCAAATTTGCCAAAAATTTAACCAACCCTGTACTTTTTACCTTTCCCAAGATCCTAATGGTGCTCCTTGAGTTTGTAAAATCCCGTATAGCAAAAAGATAATAATTTCTAAGAATTTCTCAATTTTTATAAATATGTGTAGAACCTGTAAGTTGTCTATAAAGGCTGCAGTGGACTGTGAGTTATATTAGGAAGTTTATTATATTAGTGGTAGGGTATTTGTTTAAATTTAAAAAAATAATGTTTTTTAAGATTTTGCGAGCCCTGTATACAAAATCAAAATTTTTCATTTTGCGAATTACTTTTTTAAAGAAAAAACATGGTTATCAAGAATACCTTTTTTGCGAAAATTTTTTTATCTACATATCCTTTTGTAAACCCCATACTTGGATAGTCTGTAAGAAAAATCCCATTGCAATCATGAAGTTAATACCTATTTTTTGGAAGAAAGTTCAAAAGAGTTTTTACGGGGGTGCAATTATAAAAATAACAAGAAATTGTTCTAAAATGTGCGCCGCTAGCAAAGATTACTAGTTTTCTTAGATTATACAATATTATGAAAATAAGAAAAGTTTAGTTGCATAGATAAATTATTTATCACATAAGATATATACTTGTCAATATTTTTATTGGCCCACCACCTACCACTATAATAGCTCTAATGCTCGCTTTCACATTTGCGAGTTTAGTTTAGGATCAGTTGAGCTTTACTGGTAGTCCAAGATGCTAAATTTGCAGTTACTCGACCGTGATAGAGACCTATTGGGTTGCAAAGCTTAGATGATAAGAAGAAAAAAATGTTATATAATGTATATCTTTTCAAAGCGGCTGTACACTTTTAAGTATGTCAAAAAATTATTTTAATTATTTGGGCTTGTGGAAATCGTTCAAATCGTATTAAATTATATATTTTTCGTTATCCCTAAATTATTTTCTTCAAACTAATAAAAAACTAACCACGCTCGAGCATGTCAAAATTACGTTTTTACAACTTTGTAGCCCTCCGCTTTTTTACATCACTCTTAAATTATCAGGTTAGTGGAATATACACTCTTTAGCATGTAATTAACTCACCCTATCTTAATCTGAGGCGCACGACAATTTTTGATGAACATATTTTTGTTTACGATCGCCCCTCGTATACGGGGCTCATATTTTGGTGAAGATATTTAAACGGGTACAAGGTATCCTTCGCTATATTTTTCTGACGCGTTGTAGTAACTTCAGAAATCCCTCTTGGGCTCCCCTATCATTGTGATTAAATTTAAAATAGATTGATTTTAAGGAAACGCTAAAAGTGACAGCAATATATTTTAAATGGGCCGGTTCAACCATCAGTTGACATCAGCTGAACCTAAAACCAAACTCGCAATTGTATAATTGAAATCTCAAAGAATACAATTTGTTATACTGGGTTTTCTGAAAAGTGAGATCATAAATGATAAGGGTGATAGAGTGAGCCAAAAATAATGTTAGTACTTTAGTTTTTTTTTAATAATAATTTTGGAAATGTTGCCACAGTACCAATGATATTTGGGCATTTTTTTTATTTTATGCATACATTTTTGACACAAGTGACAAATGCAACATTTTGCTTTGACCATTTAATTTCTTAATTTTTTTATACAAAAAAGGTATACCTAATTTTAATTAATATCTCAGACAGTTTTTATAAAATCGAATTTTAAATCCTGACAGCAGAATTTTGTATGTAATATATATTTTTTGATAAAATCATTAAAATGTGGTAAAATTATTAAAAATGATGTTTATGAGCGTCTTTTATTACATACAAAATGCTGGAATGTCTGGATTTAAAATGCGATTTGATGACAATTGCTCCAAGATATCGATTCAAATAAATTATACCATTTTTGTACAAAAACGATAATGAAATTAAACGGTCACTCTTTTTAAAGAACTTTCAAGAATGATGTTTCCTATAAATATGGATTGGTATAGTTCGTTCTCAAGATACTATAAATATGATAAAAAAATATGTAAAATTGTACATAATTGCTAATAGCAAATTATTAAACCTCTTTTCTAAAAGAAAAAATCCATGCTGTTTGTATTGTCCAGAGATATAAAATTTGTATATTTTTTTCTCTAAAACTAAGCAAGATAGGCAATAAAGTAAAAAACTTGCTTTATATATATATATATATATATATATATATATATATATATATATATATATATATATATATATATATATATATATATATATATAAATTTCACAAAAGTTAGTAGTGTAAAGTAATACATTTACACCCACCTTAACTTTTTAATTTTTTATGGTACGTTTTGGGACACTCTGTAAACATAAAAATAAATACATTTTGGACATGCCTATTTAAAACCCTACGACCCTTATGTAAGACAAGATATTACTTGTTAAATAACAGAAATATTGGACTTTTTTGGGCCATTCCGAAATGTTGGTCTGCCAAGATGTTGGAACTGTCAAAACTGTCTGGCGACTAAGAAAATATCTTTTAATAGGTCTCTAAGTAACACAATTGAAAACTTAAATTAGGCGACTTGGAGGCAGTTGCAAATTTAGAACATAATGACATTTTATAATCAAGTTTTGCCTTCTGTTATTGTAATAAAAAATAAGAAAATATTTAGTCTACAACTAGTGTTAAGCGTTTAAGTGGTTGTCATCATGGATTTCCTTAAAAATTCAGCAATAAAGCAAAACATGCAAAGTCAGTTTTGGTTTATCTGTAGTTCAAGTCTAAGTAAGGAAGAACTTACGCTTTATGGCTATATATAAAGTTTCTCGAAACACTATTATCCTGCTTTGTGTTATTTAGGTTGTCAGACAATGATGCCTAATATTTTTCGTGAAAGTTATTAACTTATCAGGTAATTTATGTAAACATTCTTCGCCAAATTGAATCTAGATACCCATTTTTATCAGCTGTTTGACCGAATTGCAACAGTGTGCTACTTAATTTGAATTCCCAATATAAAATTCAGCTTTTATAAAATGATAAAAGTTAAGTTTAAATTTATTAACCTTTGGTACCTGCCTGAAATTTTTTAGCTTGATTTATGTTTATGTATTATTAATTTATTAAAAATATTTGACTTTATGTTGATTTTATTAAAGATAATTTAATATAACTAAGAATAAAATTAAAATAACTGTTTCCTCTTGAATATTTTGCATAACATGCATAAATTTGAAAAATACGTGACAAGAAGGGGAAAAGGTTTAAAAGTTCTAAAATTAATGTGACGTGATTTATGGATGGCCCCTAATACCTGTTAAAATAAGTAGCGCGTAATGCAGTGGTTGGTAAACAGATGATCCTCCAACTCCCATAGCAGCAATAAGAGGAACAGTTGTCTAAAAGAAAAAAATTGGTAAAGTTGTATACTTTATTTTTAAAATATCATAAAATAAATGTTTATATATTTTTTTAGGTTGTAAAACACACGTATCAAACAAAAATTATGAAGTTTTGCTTTCAGTTGCATTGAACTGTATTTTATCCTATACAAAATATCATTACAATTTACTAAACAGCTTAAATTTTAGAAAATATGTAGGGTGTTCCATTTCAAAAAGATAATTTTGATCTAATTCGACTAAATAAAACACCCTTTATTTCTATAGTCCTCGCAAAACGATAGCTCTAGGTGTATGATGCAACTTTTATTAAAAGCATTTTTTAAATAGGTCATAAGATATAAAATAAACCCTGTATTTAAAGCGATGTCGTTCATGTTGAATTAAAAGAAAAATATATACATTAGCGCCTTTTCACACTAAGCAGATAGCACACTATCGCGAAAAGTTTGTTTGATGTAATAAAGCGCTTGTAAATCTTTAACTAGATTGACTTAACTGGGTCCAGTGGCATCCTAATGAGCACTGCCGTCTATATTATTGACAGAAAAATGTATGCCAATGGCTTTAAATGTAGTTTTTATATTTTTTTGTATGAAGGAACTAAAAGTACAACTTTTTAGTGTCGTGCATGTTTTCGGAGCTGGCTTCGTATTTAAGATTTTCATAACTTCCTGTATCTCAAAAATAAAGCAACTCCGGACATATGTTTATATACAAATATATATTATATTATTAATAACATTTTTTCTTAATATGACAAGAAATCCTTCTTTAAAGTTTCATACCGTAATTAGAAAATTACCCGTATTTCAATTTGAAAACAAGTCTTTTTTAGGCCACCCTATACATCCAACATACAAATATTTTTGTGAAAAAGTATTTTCTCATTAAGAAGAACATTTTATGAAAAGACACTTTTTTTCGTAAAGTTATTAATTAAAAAGTTTCCCGTTTAGTAAGAACTTCCGAAGACACGCTGTATAAACTTCATGTCCTATCCCACAACACAGATCTGCCTTCCACCAGTGATATAAAAAACGTAATATTAAGGTTACTATCGCCATTTATGAAAAATAAATTCTGAAAAATATCTCCTCAATCGTCACTCGAGACACTTTATATAAGGACAAATCGGAAACTCGCATGCAATCCGGTGCATGTGTGAACGCGCGCCGGCTACCTGGGATGACCATCTGGGGCGAACAAAATAATTTCCGACTCTCGCTTGGTTTTCGTCGCCCGGCTTCCCGTCTTCCGCCGTTTTTTTTTTACGTATGAAGGGTTCATAAGGTTCTATAGATTTCGTTACGTCGGTCGGTCCGTTCCCGACTTTACGTTTTCGGCTTAATGTAGAAAGGCGCTTAATATTAAACAGGTTAAAAAAATATTAATTAAAGTTTTTCTTTAATTAATTATTGCATTAACCACATTCTTTAGGGTAAGCTAGTCGAAATTCTTTTGTTTACATATTATTCTTGATAAGAAAGTTTTTCCAATAAGCAGATTTCGTCTCCAATCTGGATCTTGGAATATTGGTATCACGTGAGCAGGTGTCGATGCCAAAGAATACCAATCCATAGAACCCCACAAGTGAGATTTCAGCGTACCCTAAAAATTTTAGTACCTACCGCGACCAACAGATGGCGAAAGTAGTACGATGTCGCTTTGCTAATACGATTACCATCAGAAATTAATCGCAGTCGCTGACGAGCAGTCGGCCCGATCCGTTAGAGTGAGGATATACGCAAAATTTATTTAAAATAAAATCCCCGATAAAAGAACCCAGTATTTATAAGATTATTAAATTTATTATTTCAGAATAGGATATATCAGGTCTGTTCGTAGAGAAATCACAAACCAGTCAGCGCCAATCAGATTTAATAAATACGTCTGGTGACCAGTTGGCAACCGGTCACCTGACTAAATAATAATACCCGATTGGCGCTGACTGGTTTGTGATTTCTCTACGAACAGAGCTATCGATGCGTTTTTACAAAACATCGTAAGCGACATTCGCCAATTTTACGGGAAACGATATTTTCTTCCCATCGCGTTATTTTTAAAGAAAAACCGAGATCTGAATGTTTTTATTTTAGATTTCTTTTCAATTTGAATTACAAAACAAACATATTTAACATTTAATGTCAAAATTTTCAGAATCTCCTAAAAAAAGCTAAAAATTTTAAAATTCTAAACCTAAATAATAGTTAATTTTTAATTTATTTATTTTTATTTAATTTATCTTGACAACGGTGGCAGACTTGCCACCAAAACGTCGATTTTTAGTTCTCTATTTACTTGCTTTATTTTTTTTTGGTACTATTAATTTATTTTTTGGCGTGTACCCAAATAACTACCATTAATTAAATGAAACGCCGAACCAATATAGAACATATCTTCATCTGAAATAAAGCCAATGAAATAAAAAAACGTTTCCCGTAAAACTTACGAATGTCGCTTACGATGTTTTGTCAAAAACCCATCGATATATCCTATTCTGAAATCATAAATTTAATAATCTTATGGATACTACCATTTATCGGGGATTTTATTTTTATTAATTTTTACGTATATCCTCACTCTAACTGATCGGGCCGACTGCTCGTCAGCGACTGCTATCAATTTCTGATGGTAATCGTATTAGCAAAGCGACATCGTACTATTTTCGCCATCTGTTGGTCGGGGTAGGTACTAAATTTTTTAGGTTACGCTGAAATCTCACTTGTGGGGTTCTATGGATTGGTATTCTTTGTCGATGCTTTAAAGAGAATAGGATATATCAGGTCTGTTCGTAGAGAAATCACAAACCAGTCAGCGCCAATCAGATTTAATAAATACGTCTGGTGACCAGTTGGCAACCGGTCACCTGACTAAATAATAATACCCGATTGGCGCTGACTGGTTTGTGATTTCTCTACGAACAGAAGCTATCGATGCGTTTTTACAAAACATCGTAAGCGACATTCGCCAATTTTACGGGAAACGATATTTTCTTCCCATCGCGTTATTTTTAAAGAAAAACCGAGATCTGAATGTTTTTATTTTAGATTTCTTTTCAATTTGAATTACAAAACAAACATATTTAACATTTAATGTCAAAATTTTCAGAATCTCCTAAAAAAAGCTAAAAATTTTAAAATTCTAAACCTAAATAATAGTTAATTTTTAATTTATTTATTTTTATTTAATTTATCTTGACAACGGTGGCAGACTTGCCACCAAAACGTCGATTTTTAGTTCTCTATTTACTTGCTTTATTTTTTTTTTTGGTACTATTAATTTATTTTTTGGCGTGTACCCAAATAACTACCATTAATTAAATGAAACGCCGAACCAATATAGAACATATCTTCATCTGAAATAAAGCCAATGAAATAAAAACGTTTCCCGTAAAACTTACGAATGTCGCTTACGATGTTTTGTCAAAAACCCATCGATATATCCTATTCTGAAATCATAAATTTAATAATCTTATGGATACTACCATTTATCGGGGATTTTATTTTTATTAATTTTTACGTATATCCTCACTCTAACTGATCGGGCCGACTGCTCGTCAGCGACTGCTATCAATTTCTGATGGTAATCGTATTAGCAAAGCGACATCGTACTATTTTCGCCATCTGTTGGTCGGGGTAGGTACTAAATTTTTTAGGTTACGCTGAAATCTCACTTGTGGGGTTCTATGGATTGGTATTCTTTGTCGATGCTTTAAAGTGATAATCAAATAACTAAATGTAAAGATTTAAAGGCTTCCACATCGTAAAATGATATTATAATATATATAATAACATAATAAATATTAATATTATGATATCAACCAACCTGAACTTCTAGTTTAAATTAAAGATTGTAAAACTAAATTATACCTACTTATTAAGCCAAAATTTACCTAAAAAATATACCTAAAGTTAAAATATTGCGATTTAAGTAAACTTACTGCAAACGTTGATATTAACTAAGATACAGGATGACAAAGTTTAAAAATATTTTTTTAATTATTTTAATAATATTAATATTTAAAGTAAAATTGTATCTAGGGGTTTTCTGAAATGAGCTATTACACTACGTTGAATTTCTCTAAAACGTCAGAACTTTTGTGCTTCCCTGTATGTACCATCCAAATAAAATATTAAACTCTCTAATGCTTTCTACACAGAAAAAGTAGGCTTTGTAAAAATAGCTCTGAGCAATATTTTTCTAGATATTCGCATCCAGGTTATTTAGTGCAACCCAAAAATGCCTCAAAAAATAGCCTATTAGCTATAACTACAACTGCCTCATCATAAACAAAGAATTTATTGTATTTATCCATATTTTCTTTTGATTGCACTAAACCACTAAAAACAATAGCTTGAATACGTTGGTCAGACTTATTCTTAGAAAATATACCTTTTTTTTGTAGAAAGCATCAAAGAATTTGCTGGTTTATTTAGATGGTACATACTAAGTAGCATAAAAAAAATTAGAACGTTTTAGAGAAATTCGAAGTAGTGTAGGTGGCGTCTTCTAGTGACCACATAAAAATTAATATCAGATATGAATAGCTTTTTATAAAAAAACCCTAGATACTGAGTTTTATTACAATATTCAAAACGGATTTAAATATTACGGAATCAATTTTATGTAACAAGTGCATAAAGTGATACTCTTTTTACGAATGGAAAGTTTGACAGTTCGAGCCGTTAGGCGAGTGCGGCAATCCCATGAGTAAAAAGACACTTAATGCATGTGTTACTTACTATATATTTTACCAAGACCGTATACAATTTTTTCAAAATACCATTTTATACAGGTTTTTTTTTATTTAAACTTAATATTTTTAAATTTTTGCAGCACAACCATTATATTGCAACAAAAAAATAATAGCCTTCTTATTTTTAAAGAGAAAAATAATCCTCTTCATAGGTATGCATTTATTATTTTAATTTAAAAAAATTGCATGTACTTACTTTTTGTAGAAATAATACTAAAACAGTTATAAATTCTTTTTCAATTCCTTGGTCATCCAAATTCATTATTAATATTAATTTTTAATAATTTCTATGAAATTAATTTGCAAACTGTCAAATCTTAAAACTAGTGACAAACGAACTAAAGAAATAATGACGAAACCAAATGTAACTTGACCGTTTGGTTCAGTTGATGTCGCGTTTACTGTTACATTGCATAAATTGATATTAAAGGTTATTGTAGTAGGCATTGAAACAAAACACTAATTCGAAGTGTGAAAAAAGCTCCGAAGTGTTAAAAAAGTTCCTTTTGTAACACTTCATGTAGTGTACTAGAATGAACTACTTTAGCTTTATGTTAACAATTAGAGTAAAACAGCATTTTTTTTAACGGTCGCGAAAAACATATTTTTTAAACTTCCTCACCCAGTATCTTAGTGTTCACTTTTGTACTGAGGTTAGTTTAGTTAAATAACAATATTTTAACTTCACAATTTTCCAGTTAAATTTTTGGTTAGTTACCACTTTGTATGAATATAAATAAAATATCCAAAATTGTAATTTTGACTAACCGGATCAAGTTGCTCCTTTGAAAATCCACCTATGTTTATTAACATATTTGTACACAACTCCTAGTATTGGATTTCTCTCCACATAGACTTTTCCAAAATCGAATAGCCTCATTTGATATTAAGCTGTTAGGTATAAGTTCATAAATGTTTAATGATTCAGCAAGAGCCTAAAAGTAATAAAATTTAAGAATATTTTTTTGTTGTTGTTTAAAAAATGCCATATCAAAATTGTGTTATTCTGGGTTTCCTACGCATGCAGAATAATAAATGTACTAAAATTGTAAAAAAATAGGAACTGAATTAATTTGTTTTATATAAATAATGTATTTTGGTCTTCTGACTGCGGTATTAATATTCATGTTTACTGATTATAAATTATAACTGAATTTTTTAAAAAATTAATACAATAATTTAAAGGACAATGGCTTAAATAAAATATTTTTTACCTTAAATCCTAATCACCCTAAAAGCTACGAGTAAATTATAATAGGCACATTCAAGGGAAAAAATATATACACACATTTTTTCAAAAATAAGTTTTATTTTGGTATGTTGGTGAGTTATTGATGTGTAAACTAACGCCGGCCACAGACGCAGGCCTACCCACGGTTAGCGATCCGGTAGACCTGTACAGTTTCTTATACAGGTAGACCTGAGTGTGTGTGGAGCAAAACTATACAGGCGACCGGAGTAAAATCAAAAATATCCTATTTGTACCCGCCACAGACACTTAGGTCGACCGGGGAGGTTGTAAAGTATTTTTAACCTGTTTATTTTAAAAGGTGACCGAAGCCGGCATCTTTGGTAAACTTGAGGTGAATTGGTTTATTTGTAATTGAAAAAATACACAGTAATAGATTATGGCAACAGAATTTCTTAAACAATGCAAAACATTTTTGGGTTGTTTTTATAATCGAAAAGATAAAATTATAGTTAAACTGCATTTAATTACTTTATAATTATAAATATAATTTAAATGTCATAAAGAAATACCACAATTAAATAAATGTAATACACAAGGTGTCCCATTAAATAAAGCTTGTGTGTATGACTACGGTTACCATAAATTTTTCAGTCAAATTAAAATGAGACAAATAACTTTGTTTTCTCATTAATGCATTTATTGATATTTCGACTGCTTGCTACATTTTCAAACCGAAAATGTAGCAAAGCTTTAAGACTGCAGTCACAATGTTAATAAATACAGTGATATGAAATAAAGCTATTTGTCTCATTTTAATTTAAAATAGACTATCACAAAGTAACGGACAACTCAATTCAGTAACTCTTTAGTCAATATCGAAAAACTTTTATTTCTGTTATGTTAAGCGAGAAGGGGGCACTATTTTAAACTTAAAAAGTTTTCCAAAAAAAAATAGTTTATAACAACAAAAACGCAAACATATCACAACCCCACAAAAGTCAAAACCCAGGGGTAGACTCCGGTAGTTCTTGGTATTTTGGTGTGCTTAAACGATATAATATGATAATAATAATAAATTTCATCCGTTCAATTTTTCCCCACTAACACCTCAAGATGGGTAAAATGTAACTTATTATAAAAAATTAAAACCTCCCCAGTGTGATAAAATGTAACAACAAAATTACTATCAGTAATTTATTATCTTCAGTGCAACCTTGGGGTTTTCAAATTTAGGGACGTTATATTGTATCATCGGATGCCAATTGTAGATATAATGCACTGTGTATTATTTCCGGTTTAACCGAATTTGATATAAAATTTAATATTTTAAATGAAACACCCTGTATAATGTTTTGAGATTTAAATTATACAAGTCATTTCTGATATAAAACCATAAATAAATCCATAAACTAACTTTTTTGGTTTTGGAGGAAATGGTATTTGAAAATGTTCAAACGACAGCACAATATGCAGTTTTATGGGAGAACAAATGAATCTCACAAAAATTTAAAATGCTTAAAATAGTTCTTTCAATAGATTCTACCTCTAGAGACCATTATAATACTACTTCCTGTTTAACTGGAAGTGCTATTAAAATTAAACTTTTAAGTATGATAACCCTGGTAATTTTAATGAAACACCCTATATATTTTTTAACATTTAAATTCTTTGGGCTATTCCTGACATAAAACCTATAATATATATACCAATAACCTATCTTTTTTAATTTTAGAGAAAACGGAGTTTAAAAAGGTCCAAACGACCTCATAATAAAAAGTGGAGATTGTGTCACCGGCTAAACCTTTTCAAACGCAATTTTCTCCTTAACCAAAAGTAAGGTTATGGATATATTTAAGATTTTGTATCACGAATGACTTGTAGAATTCAAATCCTAAAAATATACGGTGTGTTCCATATAAAATATCAAAGTTTATATTACTTCCAGTTAAACCAGGTGCAATTATACTTCATATACACTGCAACAATACTTCCGGTTAAAACAGGTGCAATTATATCTAAAATTGGCATTCGGTAATACAATTTAACGTCCCTAAATTTAAAACTATCCGGTTACTCCCCTCAGCGGGTTTTGGGGCGGTCTAGAAGGGTGACCAGGAGGTCGAAGTTATTTTTATTCGTCACGATCAGCTTTAGTGCAGCCAATCACGTAAGAATGCATATAAATTTTTATTTTTTTATAATAAGTTTCATTTTACCCTTTTTGGGAGGTGATGGGTGAAAAATTGAACGAATAAAATTTATTTTTATTATCATGTTATGTCGTTTTAGCACCCGAAAATACCAAGAACTACCAGGGCTACCCCTGGGTCTTGACTTTTATTTTTTTTTTTGTGGGGTTGTGTAAGCAATATGCACATTGTGTTAGCTAAATTCTTTTGCTCAAAGGTTTACTACCTCTGCGACTATTAGTCATCATTTTTTGTCCAAATAAATCATGACTTACTAGCTATGTTATAAAAACCGTTTTTCTCTGTATTTTAATTAATATTTTTAATAGAAGAAAGGGGTAAACAGTAAAGTTGTAGATAATTATCTTTTTATTAGGAAAAGAAAATCCGATATTTAATGTAGTACTTCGTTTTCGAAAGTTACGATATAAGCATTTTTTTAAATGGATACCATAGTTGGCTATGGCCACAGTATTGACATGACTTATCTAGTTCTGTAAAGGTTTTAAATCTGTTATTTAAAAAATCATTTTTATAAGTTTTTATAATTAGTGATACTAACATTTGTAAATAAAAAAAATATTTTAAGTTTTTAAATTTTGAAAGTTATTATAAACCTTTAAATGAAGACATTAATATTATTTTAAATGTGTAAAATTTTGAAGATCAAACTAAATTGAATAAAATAAATAACAAAATCAAACAATAAATTTAACAAGTAGGAATCAATTCAACTACTAAATTTACTACTATAACAGTTGAAATATGCCTTAAATTGAGCTAATTAAAAGGCGGATTATTTGGATTTAAAAATTATCGAAAATGCCACTGTTATTGCCTATACCAAGGCTATATCTCTTTAAAACCAAATTTGTTGCCCTTCGGTCACAACGCCTATACGTTATAATCTTAAATAATTATTGTTATGTAAACTGGCTGTTAAAAAAGAAAGGAGTTTTTAACAATACTTGTTTACTTGTTTTGCGGTCAACTAGAAAAACACACATTTAAAAATTATTATGTCCAAAACTACGTTATTTTTTTATTTAAAATATATCTTGTAATACATTCTTGAAAGAGCTTATAAAAAGCCTTTTTAAAAATGTCATAGCAAACTATTGTTTTCATTTAAAAAATGTAAGGTAATGTCATAGGTAATAAACGAACTATTAAATTAAATACCGAGTTATACCTTTCTATTAAGAAGATAATTATCTACAAGTTCCCAATTTACATTTTTTTCTATTTCGAATATTAATTGAGCTGCAGAAAATGGACAAAATGTTTTTTCAAAATCTAGTAAGCCATGAATATTTTGAACGAAATAAAAAGACGGTTAAACTAAGCTCGTAAAAATACAATTCTTTCCCCATTTAACCATCTCTGTAGCGGCAGCGGTTTTCAAGATCACTGTACTAAACAGCGAAAATAGCTCACCTTGTATAATACATTTTATCAAACAAGGAAAGTATTGAAAGTTCCTCAATAAGAAATATTTTATTCTTAGAAAAAATCATAAAAAACAATAAAATAAAACGATACTATTTACATATATTGTGGCACAGCAATACCGTATTTGTCATTAAACCTAAACATTTATTTAAATTATATAATTTTTAATTATTATATCCTTTACCTGCTTAACTTTATTATTCATTAAAAAGAAATCTGTTCTCTGGCCGACCGGAGAAAAAAAAGCTGTGCCGTTAAAACTGTACAGTTATACCTGATTGCCCCACACACCCTCAGGTCTCAGGTCTACCTGAATAAAAAACTGTACAGGTCTACCGGTCAGGTAGACCGTGGGTAAACTTGAGCGTCTGCGGCCAAGCGTTAGAATGAAAAAAATCCTTTATAACTTTTAAACAGTTTCTACGGTATCAATGATATTTGGGTAACTCAATTGTCTCATACTAATGCTTCTTTCCATAGTTAAACGGCTGTTCTGTAAGTCAGGATTATACAGACTAAGACGATTTTTGCATTTACTCCATGCATTTTTGAGAAAGGTGACAAATTTGACATTTTGCTCTGCCTGTAAATTTTGCTTTATCTTTTTTTATACAAAAAGGTATATTTTATATAATTTGACATCTTGTACCGTTCTTTATAAAATCACATTTTAAATACAGACATACCTAAAACCATTGGATATTTTATAAAAAAATCTATTTATTTGAGGAAATTATTAAGGTATAATAAAATTATTAAAAACGGTGATTAAATGTTTTTTAAGATTTTACTGCATAAGTGCTATTTTTACTGCATAATATGAAATTAATTGATTGGTATGTATGTTTTTGTAATATGATTTTTTAGAAACGGTACAAGATATTGATTTAAAATGTCAAAGCAAAATGTCCGAATTTCTTACCTTCTTACCTTCTTTAAAATGCATACAGTAAATTAAAAAAAAGTCGTCTTTTTCTGTATAATTCCGACTAACCAAGCAGCCGTTAACCTATAAAAACAAGCATTAGTATAAGGTATTTTAGTTGCCTAAATATCATTGGTACTGTAAAATCAGTTTAAAAGTTGTAATTGAACTACGTCTTTTTCTATTCCAAAGTTCTAAGATTATTTTGGCTCACTTTATCACCCTATCATTTACGACATCACCTTTTTTCTGTATTTTATTATCTCTCACAGATACAAGCAAAATGCTAAAAATTTCGTGCACAAGTGACTTAAAAATAGGGTTAACTTAAAGCTTGTTTTACACATACCAAGGTATTGATCAATAACTTGTTTAAACAAGTGATCAAAAAGTTGAAAAGATTAGAAGCTTTTACACTGTTTTGGTTATTAATCAACTTTTTGTCAATTTTAAAATTATGCTTATTTAATTGTATTTTTATAACGAGTAAAGGTACTAACTTATCCATAATATCTGAACCATAAAATAAAAAATAGAACAAGTCCGAATTTCTTCAAGTACTTGAGCCAACTACTTAATCAATAAATTGAAAAAAAAAAATGACCGCTTTACACATATAAAATCACTTAAATTGGTATTTGTTGAATTAATTGATTAATAACTTGTCAGATGTAAAACCTGCTCAGGGGCGGCGCCAGCCGATGGCCCAGGGGGCAACGTGATATGGAGAATAAAAAAGTGTAAATTCTAGGAAAAATTGAAAGCACATGTAGATTTTCACTTGTAGTACGAGTTTTACATCTACGGTGTACGTTGTATTAAGTGTTTTAGTGATTATCATCATGGATTCCGTTAAAAATCGGCAATGAAGTAAAATATATAAAGCTGGTTTTGTATTGCCTGCAGCTGAAGTCTAAATAACTTAAAACTTACGTTTTGTTGATTTATAAAATTACTCGGAACGCTGACCGTTATCATCCTATGATTTATTTAGGTTGTTATACAGGGTGTCCCACCGGGAACAGCTGCGATGGATTTTTCGTAAAATTTTGAAAAATTAGTAGTATTATAAAGTCAGTGGGGGACATACAATTAATATATTTTGAGACTTCCACCACTTCCGGTTATACCGGAGTTAATGACGATTATTTTTCCTTATTTTTAATGGAATGCCCTATATATCATTTATTTTTTAGATCTATGTCTAACTCTGTATATTTTTTTGTAATATGATCATAAATATATCTGTATTGTGTACATTTATATATTTGAAAGTTCTATCAGCAACAGTTTTTGTGTAAATTAAAAAAAAAAACTTGACATTGCCACAATATTAGAAATGACATTGGTTGTTTGTGCAAAAACACTTTAATTATAACAACCCAAACCCTAAAAGTCAATTTTTTAAAATCGAAACGCCCATCTTTTTTTACATTATCCTATTAAGCATCGAAAATGAGGGTAAGTTTGTAAAAGAATGTCTATTCCAAAAATGTATATATAGTTTTCGAAATATTATCAATTTAATATTTATCCATTGTATCAATGCTTTTAAGAAAAATAATTTTACTTCGAATTTAATAAATAAAATTTAGGGTGTTCCATTTAAAATAAGGAAGTTGACATTCATTTCCGGTTATACCGGAAGTGAATGTCAAAATATTTTAACTGTATGTCTCCCACTGACTTTATATTGTTACCAAATTTTCGAAGTTTTCCAAAGCCTGTTTTTCGAGAAATCGAGCAGTTCCCGGTGGGACACCGTGTATAATAATGCTTAATATTTTTTCATTTTTTCTGCTTGCTTGTGGCCAAGACACAAACCAAAATCTGCTAATTTCTGTTAATATTCTTTGCCAGATTGGACCTACATTTTTATCAGTTAATTACCGCATTTTGTGTATTCCTTTTTTGCTTTAGAACCGCCCAGAACAACATAAAATTGAGAACTGTTAGCCAAGGACAGAACGTTGGATCTCAAATCGAAAATCGCCATTATATAACTGTGCAAAAGTGATAATGTAAATATTTCATTTGTTTTAAACTAGCTATTTAAAAAAACACAGGAAAAAATAATCTGCATAGACGTATGCTTTAGAAAGAAGATGCCGGTAGAGCACTTTTTTTCTGTTTTAATTACTTTAATATAAACTATACCTAAATACCTAAATTGATTGACTTCGCGGCTATATATCTGTGTATTAAGAATCGAATATCGTAACTAGTTACCGAATTTTTGCAATATTTAAACAATGGGAAGTCCGCATTAATAATATTGGTAACAAATTAGTTTGTGAGAAAAATACAAAAGCTAAACCAGCCAACTGTTTAGATTTGATGCAATGGAGTTGGTGATTTCATTCGAATTTCGTACGTACGAGAATTATCGATCATGCAAGCCAGAAAAAGAATTGAGGCTTTGGTTGCTTTACATTGGACATTTTTTTTAGAATCTCCAAGGGGGTGAAGCTGCTCCTCCTTGGCGACGTCCTTGAACCTGCTTTAGCATCATCGTCAGTGCTAAAACCTCGGGCTAGAGACAAGAATGAGACGCGGTACTGGTCCTGGAAATTTGTCCATTACGTTTTATCTCTTTCCGGTTTAACGCAAGTTCCTATAACTGTCTCTGTCACTTATCCTGGGAGGTAATCGCAGAGGGTGCAATCATCGCCTTTTATAATACAATTTCTGCATGTAAACTTTAATGTCTTTCTTTGGCTAAAACCTGATTATACTATATACCAAAATTGAATATTTTTAACTTGACACTGCTGCAGGTAGTCACGCCGAAATGTTATTCGATATTTGTGTTTGATATCTTTTATGGCCGATTTGTTTGGACAGTTTGTTTACATTTGTTGTGATTTATTGTGTGTTTCTTGGTTTTTACCTTTAATTTGGACTTTGAATATTGACTTTTATTAGTGATTACAGTGTATATATTAAATTTGTGCTTTTCAACAGATAATTTAAGGTAATATTGACATGGTTATCTGTAAGAGAAAATCTTTATGAAAACCAAATAAATGACATTTTTAATTAGATGTGTGTAATTATTGAACTAAACCCCAAGTCTCAGCAGCTATCTCTCTCTCGGATAATTTATTTACATTTAGTTGCTCGTCTCATTCTTGTCTCTGCTCGGGCTAAAACGCCAGTCCACTTTAAACGGTAAAATGAATGGACAATATCAAGAAATACCTACTTAGGAAATTCCATAACATACACAATTGAGTGCCAAAATTATAAATCCTCAGAAATCAAAGAAGTAAGTAAAGAATATAATGTTGGACATACGGGTGGCTACAACTCTACCGTAGCACGGCAAAACTCTTTTGCCGTGCCGCAAAATTGGTCATTTTATGTTTTTACAATGTTTTAATGTACAAAACGAGTTTAATATTTTGATATTTAAACTGTGTTTCTAGGAGGGGTGTTAAAGCAAGCACGTTGACAGAACAGCCTATTATTAAAATGGATAAAACAAAAAATGTCTATTTTCTTAAAACTGTTATTTAGCGCACAGACTCTTTTGCCTTTGTTGCCTTTGCACGATAGAACTTTGGATTTTGTTTGAAATTGCTAGGGTAAAATTGGCACTGTGATTTTAAATTGGAATATTGTGGCTTTTACATGGAACATATGGACAAAAAACAAAAAAATATATTTTGGCACTTAGATCAATTAGCATTTTCACTCTTTATTTTATGTCATGTAAAAAGTGTCTAAGGTTTGTCAAACTTTCTGAAATGGCAATAGAGACAATTTTAACATTGTTTTTGGTGCTACCGCTCTGGTATGTCTGTTTGGTAATGAAATTATTATGAAAAAATAATATATATTTATTTATTGCTTCTGAAATGTGTTGATAACTATTTATTACAACCTACTGTTTTAGTTTTAAATATTATTTAGTTTGTTCACTATTGGACTTCACAATATCAGAAATGGACCAAATGCTTCTGCTTCTCGAAAAACAAGACTTACATTAAGAAATATGTTTTCTCTCGTACAGGGACCTTTAAAAAATTATAAAATTGTAAAAATAGACCAAGAGAAAAGTGCCTTTACTCTAAATTATTTGGTAAAGTGGCAGGTAAGAAAGGCTTTTTTTTTAATTGGAAAAGCATTTAATATCTACAAATTCTTATAAAATCAAAAAACAAAAAAAAATCGTGTCACATCCTTTATTTATAGTATATACCTTTTTAAAGTCATTAACCTGGTTTTTAATAATCAATATAATTATTAATATGTCATGATTGGTAATATATTTTTAATATTATTCTTCTTTTTCCGATTTTTTGACCTTACAAACTGGTGTACTGGCGAAAATCGTATTTTACCATGTCATTTTTTTAAACACCTACTATAAAAAAAAATACATTAGGGGAAATATTAAAATAAATAATATATGTACAAAAAATTACATTCTCTTTAAAATTTTAGATATTGCATGCCAATTTGATTCTAAAAACCTTTTTTTATTTTGCAACCAGGCTAAAATATTAAAAGTAGAGGCAGTTTTCTTTGGTGTATTTTCACATTTTTATTTTTCGTGTCCCTGTGTAAGAAACAAATTTTTTAATTAAAATTTGTATTTTAAGAAACAAAAGCATTTGCCATACACGACTTTTAAAAGATTTGGTGCTTGGTCCATTTGTGCTAGTGTTCAAAGTCTATACGTAGATACGCTGTATAACCTTAAAAGTGTATACATTAGAGTGGAGCGAAAAAATTAAAGTTCAAATGTTATTTCTAATATAGTGCGCAAGAGTTGCTAGCACTATTGCCAAGTATTTTATTATTTTTAATTTTAAAATCTGAAGTTTTTCTGCCGCCACAGCTACCTTGATTTTTTTGAATATATAATTTTTATCAAAATTTTATTTTATTTATTTTTGGTTAAATATAAAAATTAGGGTGATGCAATACAAAAAAGAGATAACCTCAAATATAACTTAATATAGTAAAAAATATTTTTAAATTTGAACTCCCCGTTTTATCTCCCCAACGCAGCTGTGTTTCACCGTAAAAATCGGTATATCGGTATATAAGAGTTTACTATAAAGTATACTGTGTGTTACCTTATTGGGGTAAAAAAAATTTAAGGATTTATTTATAAGCATATTTTATAAAAAAGTTTATATAAACATGGGTCCGCAAATTTTTCGTTCTCAAGATACAGGGTGATAAACTTTTGTAAAGGGAAAATTTAGCCAAACTTATTTTTTACTTGAAAACTAAGCAAGCTACGTAAAAATATTACGTGATAAAAAAGGTGTATTTTTATTTACTTAATTTAAATTAAATATAAAAATTGAAAAAAATAGTGGCTTACATTATTTTTGTTAGAAATCCTGGTTTTTGTGAGACTTAAGACGCGATTGGACTAGCTAAAGATTTTGAATTAATTAATTGGCAGGAATGTCAGTAAGGTATATTATTTTTTACTTGCAAGGTATTTATATAATATACCATGATTTTGAAGTTTATGTTTTGGTTGTTTTTTTTAAATTAAAGTAAATTAAGACAAACCTATATTGAAAAAGTTATGTTAAACGTAAGGCCGCTATAGAAAGATGGCAGGGGGCGGAATTTATATATATATATATATATATATATATATATATATATATATATATATATATATATATATATATATATATACATATTATATTAACTACATTAGTCAGTGCAGCAATTCTGCAATCTTAGGTAGTTATGAGGGTCACAGAAAATCTTTTATTTTTGTATTGTTACCTTAAACATTTTAAATATTGTTAAAAATTTCAATGAGCTTGTAGCGGCAGAAGATACTAAGTGGGGTTGTAGGTAACTTTTTTAGGTATAAGAATTTTTAATTAAAAAGAAAAATTGAGGCTTTTTTACTCCACCCTATTATACATATTAGATGAATTGGTTGTCTTTTTGTATATACACATGTATTATAATAATCAATTTTAAAATTTAATTTTTTTTTATTTAATTTAAAAAAAACTTTTTAAAATTAGAAAAACAAAACATAATATTACTATAGAAAACTAACTTACATGCAAAGTTTTATACATTGGTGCTATCATTCGAAAAGATGGATCCTTAATATGTGATAACAATGCGGAAGGAGCCATGCCAATCATAATTTTAATTTTCTCGTTATACTCAGGTCGTTCAGAACCCATGGCAAAGAATGTCGTGGTGCCTTGAGAATGACCTATAAAGGACAGTTTTTGGTTATTGGTTTTGTTCAAGATGTAGTCGATTGTCGCTGGAAGGTCATAATATCCAATTTCGTGCCATCTAAAATTTAATAAAAATATTTTAGTTTTTACTTATACACTAGGGTGGAACGAAAAAACATTTTTTTGTCAAATCGTTTTCGTACAGTCTTCGAAATATGCCCCTGGATGTACAAAAACTTGTGTTAAAATCTGAACGCTTTAACTTTTTATCTTCAGGTTCCTCATTGGCTCTAAAATTTGCTAAATATCTTAATTTTGTTGATTTTTTTGGGTGAATTAAAAAACCGAAGAATTTATTGTTTACATAATGCTTAAAGCCTAATATGTTTGTTATGATATTAAAAAAATGTAAAAAAATTACCTAATTTATATGTCTGACGGTTTCTTTAACCATTTAAAAACTGCCCGCCTATGGCCAATATTCGATTTAATATTGCGCTCTGTTAATAATGGCATTTGGCAACGTTTATGGTGGTACTAGCGATAACTTGCGTTATTAGAGGATATAGGAATGGTGTTTAAAAGCAATTTATAATGAACAATAAATAGAATGCAAGTCAGGAGAGCTAGGTTGACTCAACGCAAGGCTGGCTTGACTGTACCAGATGCTAGAAGTATTCTTTGGTGGTTAAAAATATTACACCATTAATTGCGATAAAGCATTTTTTTACGAGTGGGAAGATTGACAGCACGAGCTGTTAGGCGAGTGTGGCAATCCCATGAGTAAAAAATACACTAAATGCATGTGTTACATACTATACTTTTTCTACGACCGTAAAATTTTTTTCCAAATTACCAGTTTATACATGTTTTATTTATTTAAACTTATTAATTTTAATTTTTGCAGCACAACCATTATATTGCAACAAAAAAATCATAGCTTCCTTATTTTTTTAAAAACAATTATCCTTTTCTTAACTATGCCGTTATGATTTAATTTTAGAAAATTGTATGTACTTACTGTTTGATAGAAATATTATTAAAACAGTATAAATCTCTTTTCAATTTCTTAGCCATTTAAATTCATTATTACTATTAATTTTAAATAATTTCTATTACAATTATTCGCAAACTGTCAAATTTTAAAACTAGTGACATAAAAACTAAAAGAGATAAGGACGAAATCAAATATAATTTGACCGTTTGGTTCAGCTGATGACGCGTTTACTGTTACATTGCATACATTGATATTTAAGTTTATTGCAGTAGGCATGAAAACAAAACACTAATTCAAAGTGTGCAAAAGCTTCGGAGTGTTAAAAAAGTTACTTTTTTAACACTTTATGCATTGTACTAGAATGGAGTACTTTATCTTCATGTTAACGATTAAAAAAACTGCATTTTTTTACGGTCATGGAAAAAAATATATAGCTGTTCTAGGTTATATCAATAAAAAAACACTTTTACAGTTATCTAGTTTTGCCATATATTATTATCATATTTTAGTCTTTGGGGATCCTGCCGTATTGATTATTAAAATGGAATAGAAAAATTCTGCATTTTAAATGATGTTTAAGTTCCTTTTAAAGTAAATGGATATCCTTACCCTATCCTGCCGAATCTACAGCTATTTCATCTGATTCCACTCGTATCAATGTTTTTTTTAAATTTAAATTTTTAATTTTTAATTAAATTTAAATGCGTTTTATACCTTTATTGCAACTAATGGTGCAATATTTTCAACCACCAAGAAATACTTCTAGTATCTGCATTTAGCTGATACAGTCGTGCAAGCCTTGCGTTGATATACTCGAGCTCTCCTGATCTGTATTTTATTCATTGTTTATGATTAATTGTTTGAAGGAACTATTTATTAACGCAACTTATCGCCAGTAACAAAATAAATGTTGCCAAATGCCAATATTACCAGCGCGCTATATTTAATCGGAATTTGGCCATTGGTGGGTAGTTTTTAAATGGTTAAAGATAATTTTGACACACAAATTAGGTAATAATTTTTAAAACCATTTTTTAACATCTTTATAAACATATTAGGCTTTAAGCGTTATGTAACACATGTATAGTTATATTTTTTTAATTCGCCCCAGAAAAATCACTAAAATTAAGATATTTAGCAAATTTCAGAGCCATTGAGGAACCTGAAGATAGAAAGTTAAGGCGTTCAGATTTTAACACGATTTTTGTACATCCAGACGCTAATTTTGAAGTCTGTACGAAAACGATTTGACAAAATATGTTTTGTCGTTCCACCCTATTATACAACCTAAAAACGGTCTACTTTGATAAGCATAGCTAAAACACTTGGCTTGTAAGATCAAGATCAGTTAAAAAATATTAATTCTTGACAAAATGGTTGTTTTTTGGCATCTCACAATACATTTGCTGCACCATTCCGCTAAACTACTAAATGGTAATAACTAAATACACAAAAGATTTTCATACTTTAACAGTCGCATCTGGGGCATATGTGTGTACCTGAAGAACCTGGGGCAGAGGGGTCAGCGACTGACCCCAGATTTTCTTTTACTTAGATGTGAATAATTAGCGTTTAACCTCATAATTTTGGGAAAATATTTTTATAACAATAAATCAAAATATATTTTTATCGCTATAATATGGTTATTTTGCAATTCTTTTGTTTTATAGGGGTTTTCCATATTCAATCGGCGTAGTTCATTTCCTGGTTGTTTTATTAAGACTTTTCGTCCCAATTTGCTTTTAGAATCATTAAGTGCCCACCACTTGTTGGATTTTCAAAATATTATGTAGGAAATCTTAACAATTATATAAATTTAATTTAAAACAACCCATATGGTTTCTCCAAGTTTCGCGTCGGCAACTGTATGCCTTAACACATTTATAAAACGTATCAATGCCGGCTTTAGTTGACTTATACAGAGTATAGAAATATTGCTATTGTATCGTTCCCAATTTTCATATCCTGAAGCTAAAAAGACATATACAACCTATTTTTGAAAAATACATTGCTAACGCTTTGTTTTTCCTTAAAACAAATTAAACAGTGTCAAATGTGCCTTGTTTTTTGGGCAGCGCGCTCTATTTCCTGTATTTTTTTTTTAATAGTAATAACTACTGCAAACTTTTATTTAGTAATTGACTGGTTGATTAAATTATGCCATGCAACCCATCTCAAAAACGTTGTCCAAGACGGTACTATTTACAACAAGTACTTAATTTTAGCATGAATACACTTCTAAAGGATCATGTATAAAAGTCATAAAACGATATTTAAAATTTTTTAAAATCTACAAAGTAATAGCAAAAAAACTACGGTGCGACTGTTAATATTTTTTTTACCCGACTTCATTTTTCTAAAAAAAAAGATGTATTAATTTTTTTAATTATTAGTGAGTTTTATTTATCTATTTTAAGTCGGTTTATGATTATTTTTTTATATTTATTATATTCAGAATAAACATAAAATAAAAAAACCCAGGGTATGGACTTAATGGATTTAAATTTGTTTTATAGTAATTCCACTGACAATACATTTTCCAAAATTACCAGACCCTTAAAACGTTATAAAACATTAATTTTTATTTAAATAAAAAACTAATGTTTTAAAGAAATTTAATTTAATTTTTATTTTGTATTGTTTTGTAATTTGTATGTTTGGTAACACGAATATTGCTAAAAATATAACATAATTACAGCTTTAAATATTACTTCCCATTGACATTATAAAAAGCAAAAATATTGTTTTGTATAGGTACCAATAAAAGAAATTTTCCGTTGCATGTTTAAATGATTTGTAGAATAAAAAGACAAACTGATTACTATGCAATTAAACAAAATTACACCTTAGTAGAAGTTGTTTATTGAGATCTAACAGATAATAAGTAGTTATTAAAACACATTTTTTATCAAAGGTATATTAATTATCTTCCTCTTAATTTATAATATTGTTATGTCACATATAAATATAAAAAATACGAAGATTAAGAAAACCAAATTATCTACAACACATTTTTAAGTTCTGCCTGTTAGTGTGAGGCATCGGTGTATGTTATTAAAGATTTTAGTCTCAGAGCTAGTGAACCCTTTAAGTAACGTTGGCCTGTCAGGCTAGAAATTTGTATAGTGATGAGTCATAGCATGCTAAGTACGACAACCATCACCTGGCAAGCATCAGCCCTGCACATCATCACTCTGTATATTATTAAAAGTAAAAAAATAATAATAAAAAAATTGGAACTGTAAGTTTAAAATTTTTCTAGGAATTAGTTCATTCATAGGAAAGTTAAAAACAACCCACACGCGTTTTTAATGAGTACAAGTATTTCCCAGGCGAACTAAAAGGTATTGCTGATTTGGATGGCCATATTTCAAAAACTAATAAAGTTAGATGTACCTAATGTGGTACTTTCTTAAAGCTCTTTTTAACAGTGATACTCGTGATACTCGGTGGAAAAAAGTTTTTTTTTAATAAGGCACCCTGTATATTATATCACCATTAAAAAGATCGCGCCAAACAGACTATCCGCATTATCGGAAAGAATTTGTCGACGGCGCGGCGTCCTGGTTTTCTGTTCGAAATACGGTAGCTAATGAGCGTTACGGTAAGACCGCGGACGAAGGGTACGGGGTGCCGGTGTTTGTATTTTGTCACGGCTTTTAAGTGCGCATGTTGCGCAGGGGCCTCCAAACGTATGTAAGCAAAAATCAGGTGTTGGAAAACTGTAAAACTGTCGGCTAAATTTGGAAATAGACTTTTTTGGGCCCCCTGACTCATGTAATACGGAGTCCTCCAAGGCACGCTTCGCCACTGAGCTTGAATGTTTGTTTATTTTAAATAAAATAGTTTAAGGACAACAAAAACTATATAATTCATACGATTCGAACGATTTCCAAGCCAAAATAATAACAGAATTTATTTGACATATTTAAAAATCTACAGCCGCTTCCCCCACCAATGAAAAGGTATACATTAAATTACCTTTTTTTTCTTCTTATTATCTAAGCTTTGCAACACAATATGGGTACGTTCATCCGACATCAGCAGCTTTTTGTAAGCACAAAGCGATTCAGCGGAAAAACGACCCAGCAGTTGGCAAGTCTCTGAACGCTTCGCTTATTAGTTCGACATTTCAGTTAAAAATATAACCAAAATTTGACAGATGACTAACAGAACTTCCCAAAGGTTGACATTTGCGCAAGCCCAAATAAATGCTGAGTTTGGTTAGCATAAATAAAGACCGCTTTGTAAAATGGACATCTGCTGAGTTCAAGCAGCTTGTCATCCGGTCGGGTGAACGCGACCGCTTACCAAGCAACTCAGCCGCTGACGTCGGCTGAACGTACCCAATGGGTCTTTATGACGCTCGAGTAAATTTCCATTTAGCATGATGGGCCCTCTCCCTAGAAAGAAAAGAGTTTTCGCATATTTTTTACTTTATGGTTACTTAGGGTTACCCGGAAATGACTTGATTTTAAATTTTTAAATGGAACACCCTGTATGTTTTAACATTTGTAGATTCCTAAGGCAATCCGAAATGTGAATGTGATATCTTAAAAAGTTTTGACGCTTACTTGATTTTTTGTAAGTCATTTAAAATATTACACGTAGGTGGCCATGATCTTTTATTTATGTATTTATGTATTTTTAGTCCGATCGCAAAAAATTGGTGGCCTCAGATTCGTAAAAAAAAATATTTTTAAAAGTGCTTTTAAAAGGGATGCTGTTTAAAAAATTATAGTTAGACAAGAAAATGTTAATTCGTCAAATTGTTTTATTCCTATCTTTCATATTAGTCATTAACACTTTGCGATTGTATTTTTAAAATCACCCAGAGTCACTAGATTAATTTGCGTCCAATTGTAATCATCTAGATGCAACATTAAAAATGACTTAAAAAACCAGTGGGCTTTATAACTTTTTAAAATTAAACATTTTGTCTTATCTCAGGAATTCAAAATATATGGAAAGATCCATTTAAAAATTCAAAATCGGAGCTATTTTTGGTTTAGCCGAAATTTTCTGGAAATTAAAAAAATATGTGTAAACTCTCCTCTGCTTATACCATTTACCTATACTAAGTCTTAATTTGATATGTTTAATACTCTAGGAGTTATGGCATGCCCTATAAATTCGTTGATACCCTGTATACAGCGTATCTTCGGAA
Organism: Listronotus bonariensis; assembly: GCA_014170235.1. Lineage (NCBI taxonomy): Eukaryota > Metazoa > Arthropoda > Insecta > Coleoptera > Curculionidae > Listronotus > Listronotus bonariensis. The sequence continues at coordinate 167,024 of JACEGR010000601.1, forward strand.
GTTTTACCAAACAGGAAACTTTTTAATTATTACTTTCCAAAAAAAAAAATGTTTCTTTTAAAACACCTGCTTGGTAAGAAAAAGGTTGCCACTAAAATATTTTTTGTATGTGCCCTAAAATTTAACTTAAATTTAAAAAACCTATTTTCAAATTAATTACAGACATCGGCTACATTTCCAAAACAAATAGTCGTTAAATAATTGTGTTAAAATGCTTAACAAGACTGACCAGGAGAAATTACTAGGAAAATGTTTTAGTTATCAGAAATGTTCATTTATCTATTTAAAAAATTCGTTAATAAGAGAACAAAATATAAAAAAATAAACAGTACACAACAGTTGTAAGCAAAATCAAAAAACATTATTTTGGCCCTGTCAATATGTCACAAATGTTAAAATCTTATATATATATAGTTTCGTTGTGCCAATATCCCAAAAATTTGATAGGGTCACTTTTTGCACCTCAATCATAATGTTTGATCTGTCAAAAATAACCTTACAATGAAGGCTTTTCTGAACTTGGAACTGCTGCGATCGATTTCTCGAAAAGTACGCTTTGAAAAATTTTGAAATTTTGGTAACATTATAAAGTCAGTGCGGGACATAGAACTAAAATATTTTGACAGCTCTACCACTTCCGGTTATACCGGAAGTTAATGTCAACTTCCTTATTTTAAATGGAACACCCTATATATTAATTATTTTTTAGATTCTGCGTAAAATTCTAAACATAATTTATGTGTAATGTTCTATACCTAAGTTCAACCGTTTTTGACTTATTTTAAATTTTATGTCAAAATGACGTTTGCAAGCCATTACATAACCATCAATTTCTTCTAAACAAAAGCCTTTAATATGAGTTGGGGTTGGGGTTCCTTGTAAAAAGAACTTCTTTAGTAGACTGTATCGATATTTTCACAATTAATAAATACAGAGTGGTCAAAAATAATCGTTGAAAATTATAACGACAAAAACCTTAAAAGTTAATTTTTCAATTGGAAACCCCTATCTTTTATTACCTTATCCTATTAGGCATTAAAAATAAGAGTAAGTTTGTATAAAGATGTCTATTTCAAAAATTTATAGTTTTCTAAATATTAACTGATTTAATATTTATCTATTCTAACAATGCATTTAAGTACGGGTAGGTACGGGGTAGTTGGCTGTGACGCCGCATTTGTTGTCAAGGCCAACTATAAGCAAAACTAAGCCGTATTTAAAAGCATTGTTAGAATAAATAAATATTAAATTGTTAATATTTCAAAAACTATAAATTTTTAAAATAGACATCCCTATACAAACTTATCCCTATTTTTGATGTTTAATAGGATAAGGTAAAAAAGATAGGGGTTTCCATTTAAAAAAATTGACTTTTAAGGTTTTTGTCGTAATAATTTTTAACGATTATTTTTGACCACTCTGTATTTATTAATTGTCGAAAATATCAATACAGTCTGCTAAAGTAGTTCTTTCTCTACGAGAAACCCAACCCCAATCTTATATTAAAGGCTTTTGCAAAAGCCTTTAGTTAAGGAAATTGATGGTTATGTAATGAGCTTGCAAACGTCATTTTTGACATAAAATTGAAAATAAGTCAAAAACGGTTGGACTTAGTTATAGAACAGAATCTAAAAAATAAATAATATATAGGGTGTTCCATTTAAAATAAGGAAGTTGACATTAACTTCCGGTATAACCGGAAGTGGTAGAGCTGTCAAAATATTTTAGTTATATGTCCCCCACTGACTTTATATTGTTACCAAATTTTCAAAATGTTTTAAAGCTTACTTTTCGAGAAATAGATCGCAGCAGTTCCCGGTGGGACACCCTGTATATAGGGCGCGTGTGCATTTTTTGTGGTTTTTAATTTTCAAACATGCGGTATTGACTCGGACGGGACGAAAATGACTTACTTTAAATTTTCAAAAAGTTGAAGACAAAACACTGGTTTTGCTTAAAAGGTACCTGTATTTTTGCTAATATTAAAAATTGTTTTCAAGAAAACATGTTTTAACTTTAAATTACTCAAATGTGTTTTTTTAACGAAAAAAACTTTTTTTCTTCTTAGACATAAAATTTTGATTAGTACCAAGTGCAATAATACATTTAATAAAACATACGTTTTATAGGACAATTCCAAATAAACTTTTTAAATTTACTGTTATCAAAACAAGAATAATGTACAATGAACTAACCCTAAATTTTTATATATGTTTTATCTTGTAAATTACCAAAATTGCATATTTTTAATTCTAAATATCTTTTTTATAACAATTTTTATTAAAAGCAAAAATACACGTATGTATATAATGTACAGGGCTGTGCTTTTTCGTTAACCTCGCAAGGTATAGCGAAAACTAAAAGAGATAGAACTAATATGATTGCACAATCTCGATTTCAATTATTAAAACAAATTTAATGGTGAAAATAAATCATGGCTAACTTGATTCGTTTTGTAAGTACAAAGTTTTTTTTAAATTTTGTCAATTTGGCTAGGCACTAAATCGCTGGATATGAGATTAACGTTTAAGGAATTTTTACATAGAACTCAGTGGCGTACCTATATTTTTTTAATTGACTTTTATTTTAAAATTATATCACAAAGCTGGGTTTTTAAAAATGAAATACCCGGTATATTTTACGATCGGTTGCAAGGTCTCCTTAAAAGGTGTGGGAAATACCACATTCAATATATTTATGTTTTAATAGTTTCGGAAATATGGCAATCATCAACATTTTTTGTTTCAAAGATATTTTAAAGGGATTTAATAAATAGTACATTTGATATATTTATCTGTTATAGTTTGGGGAATATGACCATAAAATTTTTAAAAAAGTAGACATACGCATTAAGATTTGGAAGCTCATATTTCCGAAACTGTCAGAGAAAATCAAAATCTTAAAGGTCTATTAAATGGTAATAAAATATACAATGTGTTTTATTTTAAAAATGCCATTTTATTATCGAATTTCTTACTATGGCTATATTTCAGAAATTTTGTTAAATTAAATATATCAAATGTAATATTTTTTTACGGCTATTAAGGAGACCTTCCGATTGGTGATACAATATTCAGAGTGTTTTATTAAAAAACAACAACCTTGTGTCATAACTTTAAAATAAAAGTTAATGAAAAGAATATAGGTATGCCCCTGAATTGCACGTAAAAATGCCTAAAACATTTTTGTTTAGTTTTTTTTTCTATCTCTAAAATTAAGCGAGTTACAAGTGCCTGGCCAAATTGACAAAATTTGTTGATGAAATGATTTACTTTTACCATTGAATTTGTTTTAAAAATTGAAATCAATATTGGGTAATCAGATGTGGTCTTTGTCTTTTAGTTTTTGCTATACCTTGCAAGATCGACGAAAAGGCTCCACCCTGTATGTACATAACTTAGGGCCGTGTCTACCAGGTGGTGCAAGTGGTGCAAGGCACCAGGGCGCAACGCTGTGGGACGTGAAATAAAGGGCGGAAATTTTTGAAATGAAGGGCGGTATTTAGGCAAAAACTATTTGTAATCCACAACAGGGTAATCAAAAGTGGGGAGTTACATTTGTGACCAAACCTCTTTGATAAATATTACAAATTTATATCTGATGGTTACCTTTTAGATTTTGGACCATGCAGAACTTTTTATAAGGAATAACTTTTTTTTTTAAATTAATGATAAAAAAACTTTCTCATATGATGCCAACTTACGTAGACACACTTTATGTTTGAGTGTAAAAGGCAAGACAAATGTCTTGCCTCGCGGCGACTCTTACTGAGAATATAACTATAATGTCTTTTTAAGAAAACGGTAAGTAAGTTTAAATATGAATAAAAAATAATATGGTTAATATAAATTTTGTCTTTTTTAAAATTGTATAATTTTAAAAATTCCATTAGATACTCCTAAAAATATACCAACACGTTTTGTTACTTTAAAAGGTTCATTGCGGATTTTTGCCATGCATGGAAAGGAATCATGCATGAATTCTTTATTAAATCTTTATTCGCTAGTGTTTAACACATTAAAAGTCATTTTAACGTATCAAGCTGGCACGACCTGCATACGATTATGGCAAATTGCTTTTGCCCAGGCAAATGGTTTCTGCCTGGGCAAATGGTTTATTTTCATTTTTAAATGCTATTTGCCTAGTCAATTAGCATTTGATTTTATTTGCCTAATTAATTTTTTGGCAAATAAAAATAGAAATATTTGCATAACTAGACGGTCATGCAAAACTGTCACATTGGGGGTCATGGTTAGTTCTGGTTAGTTAAATTAATTTTTTTAACAAAGCACTTATTAAAAAGAAGTTTATCTAAACAAAACTAACCATGCCCGCCCCAATGTGACCTCAAGTTTTACATGACCGTCTATAGCGCTTCGAACCAATCAAATAACACGTGCTTTTGCTTTTTACTGTAGTCTGCAAAACACACTGTACTCCTAATACGTTATCAAGTATATCACAGTCATTTGCCCAACCAGGACCACGGCAAATGCATTTACCTAGGCAAATGGTTTAAATAAAAATTATTGTCATGAAGTCATTTGCCCAGGTAGAACGTTGGCCTAGGCAGAAGCCATCTGCCTAAAATACTCATTTGCCTGCAACAGTGCAACATATACAATACTTACGTAAATTTCCAAAACTTATGATCTTTATCAGGATCTAGAGTTTTATGTTTTCGTGAATGCCAGGTGCCTCTTGCATTGCACAGCCAGACATCATATCCATGATCTGCTAAAACATATGGTAAAGCCTTCCTTGGTCCTCCAATAAGAAAGTTTTCTGATGAACCCATGAGCCCATGATTAAGTATTACTGGAGACTGCAAGTTAAAGGTTTATAATTTTAAATAAGTGACCATTTTTTAATTAGAGTTAGTTGTGTAATAGAAATGGAAGAGGGATATAAAGTGTAAAACAAAATTAAATTAAGTAAAATATTATTTTCAATGATTTTTTTATTTTAAAATACACTGTCACGTAATACCTTTATATAGGTTTTTAAAGTATAATATGAGTGGCTACTGTACAATAGTACGCAAGTAGTCTACTATAGCAACCTTCTGAGGATGCAAACCACTCGCGCTGGCGAAACGTCAAGGATACAAAATCTACAACGACGGCCGAATAGCCCAAAAACTTAAGTTTGGTAATAAACCTTTTTTTCGATTTTCGGATTACCAGGAGGGTTGGAATCGTGGGTACGGTCACATGATAATTTTTTAGATCCCCCTCTTCATCAGCTAATCATTTTTTTAATTTTTATTTTTTTCTGTATTCTTAAAATGTAGATAAATAAATTACTTTTTTTACGGCCCTTCAAAAATTGCTTGAAATACATGCCTCTAGACCAGGCTACCCCTATAAGGCTGAAAACAGACCGAGCGGTTTTTGCCGAGTAGGCGACGACGCGGTGCAAAACTCACGAGTCGGCGAGCTGTGATCGCTGTACTAATACTATAAAGGAATCGCCAAGTTCCGCTGCCGACTCGACCGCTGACTTCGCAAAAACCGCCTCGTCTGTTTTAAACCTAAAGGAGTCCCCGCATTCGGGTGCCGACCTAACCGCCAACTAGGCAAAAACTGCTTCTTCAGTGAATTATTTGCTTAATAAATTTGACATTGGTGCCAATTAAAGTATACTATTTTAAACAATGCAAACTTGTTAAATAAATTGACAATATAATTTCCGAAACAGTTTAATAGTGCATTAACCAGATGTTTACATTGTAAAATTAACCTATATTTAACAAATTATACCTTTTTATAGGTAATCGTTTACAATAAACGTAAGGAGCGTTTACTTATATAAAATTAAAAGTAAAACGTTTGGTTTAATAGCTGCTGTATAATTACTGTCAATACTTAAGGCAGTGTTTAATAGTTGTATTTCATTTTTTTATCATTGCCATTTACTGCTTCTAAAAATGTTTGCGCCTAAATTTAGTCACGGCAGCGGCATAAGCAAATTTTAAATTATACTACTTATCATACATTACAACACCCAGAATAAAGTATAGATCCTTACTAAACATTTTCTGGTATAGTTGGGCTCAATTGCTCATTTATATGTTTAAATGATTGTAGCTTAATAAATATATATATTTTTAGGAATCCGCAAAAAAATCCATGTGAATAATTTTTAATACATTGGTGCCCTTACCTCCTAGTCTAAGAGGGTTTATCTAACTAATAAATGCTAAATACATTTTTGAACGGGCTGTTAAGCAGGCAATCAGCCCGATAAATATTTATCAGAAATTGGTGAATACGGTCGTTAAAGCCTAATGGCCGTATTCACCGTTTTCATTGTTGTCTGTAAGATAGTTATCTGTTTGCTAAGATTTATCTTTCTGATACTCTGATAATGACACATAGTATTTACTGCCAAAAACGCACGACCTGATTTTTAGCATAGACACAAAGAAAAAAAATTAAGCTGGCATTTACTACATATTAACTTCATATAAAAAGCTACAACTAACCCTTTCACAAAAAGAAAAATTAACTTGCAGAGCTTAAAACATGACTAAAGTTTTCTTTTAAAATAAAAAAGTTAACGTCACTTTATTTGACAGTCGACATCCTTGACAGAGCAAAAACAAACTGACCTTAAACAGAAAACCTTTTAACAGGCTGTTAAGCATGCTATCAGCCCGATGAATATTAATCAGAGATTGATGAATACGGCCCTAAGGGCACCTTAAGCGAAAGTCCAATATTTACGTACTATTACGTGTAATCATACACGTCTACACATTAAAGAAGCTTTAAAATATAAATGAAAAAAACTTACCCTATTAGGTTGCTTAGTTGTACTTTTCCGCCCATAAGGAACCCTATAGGTGTCTAACAGGTACCCATCTTCTGTTTCAATCTCGTGAATTTCAACAGGATATCCATACTTCTCTATTATTTCGGTCTAGATTAAAAACAAAAGAAACTTAATCACATAAATACAAAACAATTATTAAAATTAAATACCCCTACTTATTTTATTTTACACTGTAGTGGTATTCTTTTAAAAATATTTAGTTTCACTTCTATTAGTTCTATCACTTTTAATTGATAATGATCATTTGATTACTTGGCAGATGCCATTTGAAATACTAAGAATCATTCAAAATGAAGTTAGCCACAGAGGTTTTGAAAGAATGGTATCAGTTTTAAGCTGAATTATATATATGTATATATCTATAAATACTCGCTGCGTCCACGCCGCGCCGGGACACAGTAGTACGCAAGTCGTCTACTAGGAACCTTTTAAGGATGCCAACCACTCGCGTTGGCGAAACGTCAAGGATACAAAATCAACAAGGACGGCCGAATAGCCCAAAAAACTTAAGTTTATAAATTTAGCTTCACTTCAATCAGTTTGTTCATTAATAATTTCTCGAAAGAATACCACTTGTACCGTAATAAGATATTTCTTAACTCATTTAAGTTCGAGAACAACTCACTACAGCACCGAGTCCGCAAAATTTTTAATTTCCAGACTAATCTTTAAAACTACAAAATCAAGCCTTTAAACTTCTTATAATTTATTAACAGTAACTGTGCAATGTAAATTTCCTTGCAGGGTACATATATGCCGTAATACCTTTAGAGACAAAATCTTTACTAGGGAGGCTAGTGTCGGCGTTACCAGATATTCTACGTTAGCAATGCTTTGTATATTTTTTTGGGTGTCTCAAGTAGAAATATTTCGCAATTTATTTTGGTACCCTCCAATGTTATCTTTGTCCGCTCTTTGGGGAATACATATGCCTCTTCTAAAACCCGAGAAAAGAAAAATATCTGTTTATGTTTTAAGGTCGGAGCTTAACGTATTCTCTGAATATTTCTAGAGGGTTTACTTCTTCATTGCCGCCGTATATCGTAATGTTCTTTGCAAAAAAAAGTGTTCGTGCGCGGATAAAAAGTTTCAGTAGGAAAAATTTAACGCAGCAAATATTTTAAACATAATTTTGGTAGGGGAGGTGCGGAAAGCCCCGCCCACTTAAGCAAATTTGAATATTGTGAAGTGTCAGTAACATATAGATCTCTATTAAAAACGGCGGTAAGTCGCTAATTACTGCTTAAAACCTGACGAATTTGACGGGGTTCAATATAGTTTCTTTATTATAGAGATACATAAGATTTTGTGCAACAGCCCCAGTCACTCTTGAAATCTTAAAAATTTATAAAAAGTTAATTAAATTTATGTATTGTCGCTATTTACGATACACTTGTTAAAAGTAAATAATAAATTGTTATCCAGGATTTGCCTAGTAATTTCCGTTACTTACTGACATTTTACATGCAGGCGCGTACGCGATACCAGACGTAGGACATAGGTCTATTCTACATCCTATGTGAAACAGGACTAACATTTAATTTACAGGGTGTTTCACAACTCATTCGACAAACATTAAGGGCTAATTCTAGAATAAAAAAACAACTTCATAGGAACATATGTCCTAAACGTCTGAGTTTTTGAACTACAGGGTGTTAAGTTTTTTAAAAAATTATTGTTATTTTATAATACGTTTTATACCATTATAGTTTTTGTAGATCTAGAGGCACATTTTCAAATCTGTATGAAATTGATTTGGAAAAAATATGTTTTTCGTTTAACCCTACTAAACAGGGATAGCTGGCTATACCGCAGGACCAGGACCGAAGCGGTCTCATTCTTTTAGGTTAACGTATTAGTTTTTGAACTACGTGGTGTTAGGTTTTAAAAAAGTTTGGCTTACAACATTTATACCCATTCGGATATTTTTATAAAAATTTGGGGACGCGTCCTATGCACCAGAAGACATTTTTTGGCATACAAGAAAAAAATTACTAGTGTCGTCTATGAGAGGTTTAAGGTAAATATGTTTTAATAAAAAAATTTATGCCACTGGATTTTTCTTAAACAAGAATATTTTTTAAAATTACCATTTAGTTTGAAACAAATTTGATTGCCTCGCTTTTTTTTATTTGATGGACGGTTTTCGCGTAAATAAATAAGAGGTAAATTCGTATCGGTAATATCAAATTCTACAGTAAAAATGGTTTGACACACAAATTAGAGAGATTAAATTTGTACCAGAGTCAAATCTTAAAAGCTATAGAGTTATAAAAACTGACTTATCTCATTTTATTGAGTAAAAATAAGCCAAAAATACTTTAAAATACATCCTTAAAAATTTAAAAATAAAAATAAATTCACCAGTCCGTTACATTGTTGGCGAAAAATGAAGACAACGTGTTTTATTTTATTTTTTTATCAACTTTACAACCCTATCACAAATAATAAAAACTGAAATGTAATTATGAACAAAAAATATATATTAAAAAATATACTTAATATACAATGTGTTTTGAAACAAATGTTACAAATTAAAAGAGGTTATTTCTTGTTTAAAATAAAGGGTAGCTACGTAAACAATGTAAAAAAATTAAAAACATTTGCGGCGCTACTGACGCGTTAATAACACCGGCACACAAAAATAAAATTGATGTGCACCAGACGCGACCTATCTACGGGTATGTTTTTCAACCCTCTGAATCCGAATTTTAAATCAGTTTAGGCCGTACATCCTTCAATTTTAAATAAATTGCAGAAAACTTAAAATATGGTGCAAATTTTCTTTATTTCTTATGGTTTTTGGCAATTTATTTCAAATTGGAGGGTGAACGGCCTAAACTGATTTTAAAATTCGGATTGAGCAGGTCGAAAAACATGCCTGTAGATAGATTGGGTCTGCTGAACAAAAACATTTTCTTGTGCACCGGTGCACCGGCTCGTGTATAAAAAGTTTCTGTACACCGGACGCGACCTATCTAGGGGCATGTTTTTGACCCTCTGAATCCGAATTTTAAGTTAGTTTAGGCCGTACACCTTCCAATTTTGAGTTAATTGCCAAAAACCGTAAGAAATGGCAAAAATGTTCAACCATTTTTTTGCAATTTACTCGAAAGTGGGAGGTGTACGGCCTAAACTAACTTGAAATTCGGATTCAGAGGGTCAAAAACATACCCCTAGATAGGTCGCGTCCGGTGGACAGAAAACGTTGCACCGGTGCACAAAAAAAGACGCGATCTATCTACAGGCATGTTTTTCGACCCGCTGAATATGAATTTTAAATTAGTTTAGGCCGTTCATCCTCCAATTTGAAATAAATTGCCAAAAACCGTAAGAAATAGAGAAAATTTTTAACCATTTTTTACGGTTTTTTGCAATTTACTTGAAAGTGGGAGTTGTACGGCCTAAACTGACTTGAAATTTAAATTTAGGAGGGTCGCGTCCGGTACACATCAAACTGAAAAACTTATTTTTTTTTGGAATGGTCTAGTTAATAGCACTATATAATTAAAGAAACAAAACATATATGTTTTTTTAGAATGTCTGTCTTTACAGAGTTTTTGTAAAAAATGTTTTTTATAGCCAGTAGAAGACAAATAAGAAAAACTTTGCAGAAATTTGGAAAAACCTATTTAAAAAAAAAAGTTTTTTCCACAAACGGTAACGTAACGGTGTACTATTACCTACATTTTATTTAAGAGTAACAGCAATTTAAAGTTTACTAAAAAAATGCAGTTGAATTGAGTAGCAGTTTTTTGACAGTATTGGGTAAATTTGCAAATAAATAAAGAAATAATATTTTTTTGTTAAATAAAGAAACATATACATTTTTGTTCAACTTACAAAATTTATCCTTCTTGGTTGTTCCTCCCCTTTAGAGCTTTTCACAAAACACATCACACATATTGTAATATAAATATTTATCTTTATTGTCCCATTCATTATATTTTCATTTATACTCTAAAAGTGCCTAGAATAGGGTTTTTTGTGGTTTAACAATGTATTTGAAAACTTATTTATAAAGTAGAAAATATCAAACCTTTATTAGTACTTTACTAAAGTCTTACATGAAAGGTACTCAAAAAAAAGAATTAACGTAATAATAATTAGATAACAGGACTGTCACCAGGAATATTAAGAATTGTTAAATACAAATTATTTAAAAAGGTCTGCTTAGACGAAGTGACTCAAAATTAGTGGGCGATATTTGAAGGTCCCATTGTACTCTACTAAATATAAAAAAGTCATATATAGGGCTACTTGTCTGACAAAACGAAAGATGACACAAAAAGATTTTTTATGGACCTCTTTTTGGACATAGAGGGAAACACATTTTTGCATAAATTCTTGTGTAATTTACCAAACCACAAAAGTTTTTTGGAGAGCATGATAGGTATTATGAATAAAACATTTTTTTGAACCGTTTATTATGGCAAATAATAATTAAAATTACTTAAAATTTGGGTAAAAATTATTTATAAAAGTGTACAATGAATAATTTAAAAATATGACCTGTCACCCTCAAAAAAAAAAAAAAAAAAAATACAATAGCAATGACCTGTTTTTACCATAGTTGTTTTTAAAAAGTCCTTTACTGGGGTTACCCCTTCCCCTCAGGAACAACAACGTCATAAAATTTAAATGGAAGGAGGGGTAAAGTAATACCTCAACCTAAATGTTTTTGAAAAAATTCTCTAACAATCTTTAGTTTTTTTAAATCGGTTTATTAGTTTCCGAAAAACCACTTCAAATATCAGGGTCCGTAGTAGGTGGCTCACCCCTATAAGTTTTTTATTGTTTAAAAAATTAAAATAACATTTGATAGGTAGGTACATTACATAAATGCACATTGTTTTAGGAACTTATTTCTTTTCAATTACTTCTAATTTAGCTAAAAATAATCTAAATTTACTTATTTGAAATAAAATATCCAATATAATTTTACCTATTTAAATTGAAAATGGCATTCCGTGTACCAAAAACATCTAAAACAAAATAACTAATATAAACATCTTTATAGCCCAAGTATTGTTTAAACGAATAACTTTATAAACTTGGTCATAAAATTATGGCAAAAAATATTGCGGTGGAGCAAGTAGAGAAAAGTAGTTACTTAATACATTATGCAGTTTTTCGTTATAATTATTTTAAAATTTTCGATACGAGCCTGTACATAATAATAGTTAATGTACTTTTAAGTTTGTAATAAACTTCTGGGTTTGTTGTCCCAAGCTTAATTATATAGAATTAACGATTTAGAATACCTGCGTTGCTTGTAATGGAAAGTTCATACTTTAATTAGTAATAAGGGTCTCAATATTAGTCATCAAAAATTTTGTTACTTATTTTAAGCTAAATAATTCAGTGTCAGTCGGTTGACTTTATTTATATGTAATGAAAAGAATAAGAGATAATGTTCTCTTTCATCAAATATTACTTAAAAAAACGATAAAAGCATTAACCCGATTTTTGTTTATAGTACATATTATACAGAACTAATTAAATAAAAATTACAGTTGGGTTCAAATCTAATCTGGAGCCTGATTTTCGTATAATGAACTAGAAATTTCTAATAGGGTGTTAAAATTTCTCTTTCTATTTGCCTTTTGTTATTACATTTAAAAAAGGCAATTAAATAAAAAATGTCTATTTAAAAGCTTTCTATTCTTTTATGCTTAAAAATCAGGGACCTAAGTACGCTCTGATTGCGATTTGGTCATTTGTAATTCTTTTTTAATTTTATTCGTCAAAGTAACATTTAGTTTAAACTATATTTAAAATGGGGGATATTAATTTGAGAAACAAAAACATGTAGGTTTTTAAACCTCTGCGTCATTGGCTTAATAAGATTTATGTTAGTTGGCTTAGGTTATAATTATAATTTTTATTTTTGGGGTGTGTGTACTTTAGTTTACACCGAATATAGGGGAGGTCCGGGCAGCACCGTCTAGCAGGTAACATCGTCCACCGTCCTAATTTCTAACCGCAACCTCTAACCGTACCATTTAGCAAAACGCTTTATCGAGTCGTCAAAAAATGTTTTAAATCTGATGTAATTTTTCATTTGTGAAAATTACAACGCTAGTACATACCATGCATAAGTAATAAATAGCATCATTAATATATCCACATATCGGTCATTAATTGCATTTTTAACCGAGTTTAAAAGAAGGAGGTTATCAATTCGCATGTATGTTTTTTTATGTATGTTACGCGATTGTTTCGTCAATGGTGGACCAATTTTAAAAATATATATATTTTTTAAATGAGTGCACTCCGCGGTGGTCCCATAAAAACCAATTAAGGATCGCAAGATAGAAAGGTACTAGACCTATTGTTTTCTCTATGCCGTATGTTGTTCGTGCGGCTAAGCTGCCTCTAGAGGGTATATGCTTAAACATCTGGGGTGCATTCAGAATCGAGAACCTTGGGTAAAAGATTACCCTTTTACCGAACTAAAAGAAAGACCACAGTAAAATGCACAGAGACGTTAAATTTGATTAATTAACATTAGGAGGGGTCATGGTTAGCTTTAATTATTTTTTATAAATTTATTTTATTATTGAATTTAAAAATAAACTAATCAGAACTAAACGTGACCCCCCTCCCCCAATGTGACAGTTTTGTATGACCGTCTAAAACGTTTTAAACCAATTAAATTACACGTCCCGGTGCCTTTTACTGTCTTTAAAAGAGGTACTTGTAGTGTTCTTTAATGCATGTTTACTCATTTAATAGTAATAATAATAAATAGGAAAGCAAAATATAAACCTTAATAAAAAAATTAAACCGACTTTAAAAAAGTAAATGAAAATACCTAAAAAGTAAAAATAAATAAATAAAAAAAATAGTAAGTCCGGTAATAGCATATGCGCTAAACTACCAAATATTAATAAATAAATAAGCAAAAGCTTTTTCTAATATCATATGTTATAGCTTGACTTTAATTTTTGGTTATTTATTGTGTTTACCTTTTTAGTGAGTTTTATTTATTTTTTTAGGTCAATTTAATTTTAAAAAAATTATATTGTACACTGCTAGAATGTTGTGTTTAACTTAATTAACATAGAAAACATTTTTTTTTTTAAATTTTAAATTACATTTTCACTATAATTTACATGCAATTTTTACACAAAAAAAAGTTTAAGTTATTTGCATGTGTAAATGTGATTTAAAATTATAAAAAACAAAAATTTTTTTTTTGCATGGTAATTATATGGCAAAATAAAATAAAAATAGCGACCTCTTAGAGTTGAGCTATGGGGCTCATGTTTGGTAGGGCTTTTTTACATTAAATAGAAACATATGAATAATAAGGGAAAATAAAATATTTTCTTGTAGGCACCCTACTCATTATGAGTAGAGTAAAACAGCATTATTTTTAACGCTCTGCCGTACAAGGGCTTTTACTAAAAAGTGCAGTTTTTTGTTATAATTCTGATACCAGAATAAAGTCACGTGTTTTTATGAATTGGTACTGTCAGAAAAACATATTATACATATTTAATTTCAATAATAATTCATATTATGTAATAAATTAGCCTAATTACAATTAAGTTATTAAAATATAATTTACTTCGTTTATTGTAAAGTAATCAAGTAAAAGTTTAAGCTACAGTGACTGTATAAATTGCATTGCCAAGTTCAAAGTCGATTGTTACGAAGGAATGTTAATTATAGTTAAAAGGGGAAAAATCTTTTCAAGCTGTTCTTAATCTGTAAGGACGTTAAGGCGCACAAAGCTTTTATTAGGTGCATCAAATATACAGTGTCCGCAAAAAGTATCTATGCACAATATGGGATTTTTTTTTAAATAAAAAAGTTTTAAGTTTCTGTTTTTGGCGATCGACTATGCATGTTTGATAACCTAATAATTTATTTTTATATAATGTCTTGTGAACAGCGGTATGGCGGAAAATTTAAAAAAAAACTGAGATGGAAATACTAAAAGTGGGGTTAGTTCATCAAATATTAAAATAAAGTTAAAAATTAAAAATGCTCTAGAATTTACTCCTTAGTCCAAATACAAAGAATGAAGCATGCATTAAAAAAAAAAGATAATCTTCCATTTTTTAAAAATATATTTTTTTTTAACAAAATTCTATTATAGTGCCAACCCAACTAAATTACTGTAACTAAATTTTATTTGTCTTAGTAATTATAAGTTGTAGTTTTTGTTTTTTAAACACTAACCAGAGCAGTGGAGATTTACATTTATTTTAATACCTGTATACTACCTTAGTTCAGAATCTTATACAGGGTTATTTTTAGTGGGTATTTTCCTTTTACCCTCTATAAAATGCTAAAAATTCATTAATTTTTTCAAATTAAATTATGTCGGAAAATGCTTTTTTCTGAGGTACAGGGTGTTTAAGTTGAAAAAATGTCTTTTTAATCATAACTTTCCTACCACTCCAGATATTTGCACAAAACTTGGTTTAACTTTTTGACCATTACATAACATTTTTGCTATTAAATAATAAAAAATTACCAGTGGCGTTTAAACAAAATTTTTTTAATTTTATAAGTAAAAAAGTACGCCACTGCTTTTCTTTAAATCAATATTATTCTCTGACAACACCATAGATAACCTTCATTTAGATCTGCAGTGGCAAGAAGCATTTTTCGGATTTTTACGACCGCGCGCAGTTGGTGGACGACCATGCGCACTTAAAGCCTTGACAAAATACAAACACCGGCACCCCGTACCTTCGTCCGCGGTCTGACCGTAACGCTCATTAGCTACCGTACTTCGAACAGAAAAGCAGGGATGGGGTCAGAGACAACAATGAGACGAGCAACTAAATGTAAATAAATTATCCGAGAGAGAGATAGCTGCTGGGCCTTCCTTGTCTGTCTTCAAGGAAGGCAAACGCAGATGGCGCGTGAGTCGACTTTATCGTTTGCCCGCCAAATTCAAATTATATAGCTGTGCTTATTTTTGCCCTTAATGTTAGGTACTTGTTTTTGTTTCCTATTAATATAAAATATTGGGGTTTAGTTCAATAATTACACACACCTTATTAAAAATGTCATTTATTTGGTTTTTATAAAGATTTTTTCTTACAGATAACCATGTCAATATTACCTTAAATTATCTGTTGAAAAGCACAAATTTAATATATACACTGTGATCACTAATAAAAGTCAATATTCAAAGTCCAATTAAAGGTAAAAACCACGAAACACACAATAAATCACAGAAAATGTAAACAAACTGTCCAAACAAATCGGCCATTGAAAATATCAAACACAAATATCGATTAACATTTCGGCGTGACTGCCTGCGGCAACGTTGTCAAGTTAAAATATTCGATTCATGGTATATTTTCTTTCTTAATTAGATGTGAGCCAAAAAAGGACATTAAAGTTTACATGCAGAAATTGTAAACAACTTGGCAACCAGGGCAAAGCGATGATTGCTCCATCTACGATAGCCTGCCATGATGAAAGACAAAGACATATTTATTGAACTTGCGTTAAACCAGAAAGAGATAAATACAATGGAGCCCATGAAATGTAACTTTTGTTTCAAGCGCAGGTTATAAAATTGGTAATCCATTGACATCAGTGTAAAATACTTATTTACTTTGGGGTTAATTTTGGTTTTTACTATTTTTCCGTACAAGGAACGGTTTTTGTTTCAAAAATAAAAGCCCTTGTGATCCATGAACAAAATTTTAAAAATCTGATAATGGTGGTTTGTATGTAGGATTCGTTTTCGTTAAATTTGTAATAAAGTAAGGTCAAACTTGCATTAATACAATTTTATATGTCAATAAAAATCTTTATGCTCTTATGAAGCTATTACATAGCCAAACACATAACTTAGAAATTAAATACCATATCAGATTTTAGCGATATTGTCATGCATCAAAAATGAATTATATTTTTAAACTAAAACCGTTCATCGCACGTTAAAAATCAAGAAACAAAATTAACAGAAAAGTTAATGAGTATTTCAAAATAATATTGATTTGATGAAAGAGCAACGACGTAATATTCAATACAAATCTTGGTAACTTTACCAGCAAAAAATGTAATGTAATGGTCAAAAAAGTAAACCAAATTTTGTGCAAACATTTGGAGTGGTAGGAAAGTAGTGATTAAAAATGCATTTTTTAAATACTTTACTACCCTGTATCTCGAGAAATAATCATTCTCGGAAGTAATTTCTTTCATTTCTCGCATTATTTTATACAGTGGTAAAGAAAATATCCGACTTAAAAATAGCCCCGTATAAACGTAAAAAAAATTGAAGAGCAAAAACAAGGTCTTTTCTTCAAAACCATACTTTTTAAGTCAGTAATAAAGGATGTTTTTTTGTCTGCATTAAAAATCAAAAGTAGTATAATATACACCCAGGATGGGAACTGAGCTATTATTTGCCAAGCATTTTTATATCCTGAAGCCCATTTGTACAAAGCGGTGTTTAAACTCAGTTCTCCTGAGCTGAGGTCAGGCCTTTGAATCTTTCCGTAAAATCTCAATATTGTTGTCAGTGTCAAGGAATTTAAAAAAATTGAGATTTTACGGAAAGTTCAAAGGCATGACCTTAGTTCAGTATGACTGAGGTTAAACCTGCTTTGTACAACTGGGCTTGAGGCGCGTAGCGCCAAAGCTACTTGGGTAAATAAAATGCTACATCTGAATTTTGTTAAAACAATATTTAAAACAATGGCGGATTCACTTTTTTTAATACATACTTTAAACCTTGTACTTGGGGTAAGAAATGAATTCTAAGCATTCTTTTCGTATTTTCATCTTAGTTTTTTAAAATTTCCCGCCATAGCGCTGTTTACATGATACATATATCTCAAAATCGATTTTTAGGTTATCGGACATGCAGAGCTAGTTCGGCAGAAAAAAATAAAATTTCTAATAATAAAAATTTCCATATGTTGCAATTTTTTTGCCGCTTTCTGTATAAAATAGACATTAATATTTAAAAATATTTATTATCAACATATAATACATTAAAATACCAAAATTGAGCATTGAAAACTGCTCAACTACTTTACAAGTTTTAATTCTAAATTACAAAAATTACAAAAAATATGTATAATACAGTGTTAGTTCTAAATTGCCAAAATCAAAAATAAAAATTCAAATAGGACATCATGACTTGGTGTTAATGCATTCCTTTTAATTCCAAATAACTTTTATACTTAACATTATGTTCATTTTTTTAATGAAGGTTCTTTACTCTTAAGCAGTTTTCAGATTTTTTGGCTTACCCTGTATATCCTTAAGTTTCTAATACAATTTACCACTGCTAAATAGTTGGATTGAGGAATTGCAAACTAGAAGGTTTCCAATTGTTTTTCACTTAATGGATCACACTGTATATTAGATGCTAGAGCCTTACGAGAACACCTTGGTAAATTATTTTTTTGTAACTTGCTTTTTACTTAGCCTCTTCCCAAGAAAAAAAAGGATAAAGCCGTGATTCCTTTATTTGTATTTTTTAATGAATTTGACCAAAATTTTGGCGAACTCCAAATATTGCAAAATTATTTATATTTTTTAAAAAACTATGGGTAGTTGCATTTTTTTCACTATACGTTCTTTAAGCAAGAATTTTAGATGCCTTCATTAATTATAAAATGGCAAAAATGTCTGGTAAATTTGTGATTTAATAATACTATTTAATTAAATTCAGAAATAAAATTCGAATAATAATTTAACCACCCTAAAATACTTTTAAACTGATTATTTTTATTTATTTTTTTTGACTAAAAACAAAGATCAGATAAAAGGCGTCATTTAGAATAACCAGAACCAACATAGAACACATTTAAATACTTTTAAAATAAAAAGCTGGTTTTGTATGCTTGCTTTAATATAATAATTCTACATGCAAAGAAATAGCTGGAATTTTATTTTTTTTATTTTGAAAGTGAGACAGACTCACACCAAATATACAGGGAAGGGCAAAAACATAGGATGATTTAAATGATTACAATTTTTGTTAGATAAGCGATTCTTAAATACAGAATATTAATAATAAGATATTTGCTTTAATGTACAGGGTGTCTCTAAAATGTCTGTACAAAATGATACCATAACTTGGGCCAAAATACAATGATCTAACGCAATTTATCTTTGTTAAAAAGTTGATCGTTTGCAACGATACAGGGGTCAAAGTTTTAATTTTATTTTAATTTTTTAATATTTTATTAATTTTAATTTTTTTACAAAATTTGGTATAAAGAGTTTTTTAAAGTAAGAAATCGAAAGCTTTTTAATTTTTTTCTGGCCAATTCCAATTTTCGCAAAATTATTTATATATTTTTTATTGATTAAAGGGCAAACATTTTTTTAATTTGTGATATTAATAATAATGTCTAAATAAATTCACAAAAAAAATACAGATCGAGAATTCGCTTTAAACCACATTAGTTTACTTCTTAATTGGTTATTTTTATTGTTTTTAATTTTACTTACAAA
Organism: Listronotus bonariensis; assembly: GCA_014170235.1. NCBI lineage: Eukaryota > Metazoa > Arthropoda > Insecta > Coleoptera > Curculionidae > Listronotus > Listronotus bonariensis. The sequence continues at coordinate 186,311 of JACEGR010000601.1, forward strand.
ACTAAGATCCTGATCATAGGCATCATTTAGAATAACTATTCTTTTCCTCATCACTAGAATCACAACTGACACTTAAACTACAAACTGATTGTCATGCAAATAATTAGTAAATAATGCATTGTACCACAATTACTTAGTTGGAATGAAAACAAGTACCAGTTGTTAAAAATCACTATTCTTCCTGTAGGGAAATGCAGTAAAAATTATTCAGTATCAAGGTTTTCTTTCTGCACTTATATATAATACTTAGGTTTATGTTAAATCACTGTCACGTCTTAAATTACTTATAAGTTAAGTATGCACTCTTTATCTATAGAGTGAAATGTATATTCTTTTCTTTAGTTTTTTTCTCGAAATATAAATTTAAACAAAATATTATTTGGCTTTTTTTCAGAGAAAAGGTATTTAATTAATATTTAAAAAAACTAAACTTTTTATATATTATAAAAACTATTCTGCTCTTGCAACGATCATAATAAAAATAGAAGTTAGAACTTCAGTCAGAGATGGTTGCAGCCCTTAACCTTTATACAACTAGGTTTAAGGTCTTCCGGGTGTAATTATTTTATAATAGCCTAACTATTAAATAAGTTTTTAATGAGGCTGTCAGACGTAAACTAATCCTCTTATGCGCCTCAAAAATATATTTTCTTTTATTTTAAAAATGACTGATGGCTAAATACTTTTCATGTATGGCTAAATATTTTTATTTACTATTTTTATTTTCTTAAAATGGTTATGATAGCTAAATGTGTATCCTTTATCAGTAAATTAATTTTACAAAAGAAATGTCAAACTTAGACCATCAATCATTTTTTAATATAAAAAAACAAATTTTTGAGGCAGGTCTAATGGATCAGTTTACGTCTAGCAGCTCTTGTTAGAAACTTATTTTATGATTATCCTAAAATAATTTTAATCTGATGCCTTTAAACCTATGTTATAAAAAATGTTTCGAGGTTGCAACCATCTCTAAGTAAGTTTAACTTTAAATTTTTTATTTTCTTATTCTATAACCTTAAATAAAATATTTATTTTAAATTAAATAATTTATTGTTAATATTTTTATTCTTTAATTTGTAATATATTTTGCAGGAGCAGAATAGTTTTTTAAAATATATATATATGTATATATATATATATATATATATATATATATATATATATATATATATATATATATATATATATATATATAAACTCATAAATCCTATAAAACTGGTTAAATATTTGCCTTTTTTAGTTTATTTGCAATTCTTTCTTATCCAGGTCAGTTTAATTTTTGTTTTTACAGCTATTTCAAAAAATGTAATAACTGTCTAACTTTATTTTTCAAAAACACCCCGATATTTATAACATAAACATATTTTTATAAAAAATAAAAATAAATGATTTGTATATTTTTAGTAATTTACATAAATTATTGCCCTTAAATAAAATAGATCAATCAGACGCCACTTTTTAAATAAAAAAATAGAGAAAGGGTGTTTAATTTAAAAGAGAAAAAAAAAAACATACTCTATGTCGTACCCTGTATATCTGATGAGATAATAAGTAGTATGGCTAGTGATTTAGAAAGCTCAAAAATTAACCCAAGAAACTGATATTTTCATTTATTTTTTACGGATTTAATCGGATAAGGCACATTGCAATATTATAAAAAGCCATTTTTTAAAGTTTAACACTTGTATCTTATAAACAAAAGTAGTTTTTGGACCTATATTTATAACGGATAAGGCACATTAAAAATATTATAAAAAGCCATTTTTTAAAGTTTAACACTCTGTATCTTATAAACAAAGTGTTTTTGGACCTATGTTTATAATTTTTTTTTTTTTTTTTAATTAATTATAAAACAGATTTTTGTATGTAACTAAAGCCATTTTTTGTTGTTAATACAGTTCAAAACATTTTAAAAAGATTACATTTTCTTGCTAAATGGTGACGTCATATAGCTCTAGTATTTAACCGTTTTTGAATAAATCGCGGACAATGGTTTAAAAACAATATAGTTATCTTTGTCGAGCAGGCGTATGCATCAAACTTATTAAAAACTTTAATTCGGCCATTTTTTGTAAACTCTTAACATGGATGTAAATGGCAAGTGAAAAAATTTATATTTGGTGTAAACTAAAGTACATATTAACCCTAAAAAATTATATAAAATTTAATAACCTAGAGCTTATTGCGCTGTGACGCAACGGTTTGAAAACCTACATTTTCTTGATTCTCATGTTTATATTGGCATTTTCGAATACGGTTAGCAAGAAAATTTGACTTAAAACTATAATTGTCTTTGATGGAACGAACTTAAGGAGACACACTATAAGTACATAATACAAACCTATATCTTCAATACCTATTTAAGTCCATATGGTCGGTTTAAAAGTAAAAGTCACTAAGTAAATATGTTAAAAAATGATTCGAACGTTTTTAAGTTATTTAGAGAATAAATTTTTGTAGAAATAATTTATAAGTTACATTTAGGACAACTGCATTGAATTATTATACACACAAAAGATGGTTTATCCTTTCTTTTTCATCACAAATTTTCTATAAAACCGTTTTTTCTCCTTATAAAAGTCTAAGAGCTAGTGGATGGCAGGCCGTCTGTATTTTACCAAGACTCATATTTTGCTCAAAACCTTACATGAAATGGCTTTTACCAAAGATAATTATAGTTTCAGTTTCACTAAGCCGAGCGAGGGTAGCTATGACGTCACTTAGGTAAGACAGGTACCTAAATTTAACCAAGATCGGCAATATTTTACAAAAGCTGCCGTTTGGACAGATTAACGTATATTAAATGCGACCAAAAATAATATTGGCAGACGATTAAGCTGGTTGTAATTTCATGGCAGACTTTTTAAAAGTTAATAATAAAAATAATCAGTATATGTATGTATAAAATTCTACAGTAAAAAATGACCTCTTTCAGTTTTACTTTAATTGGATAAGGCATGCAGAGAAATAGTTTCTTTAGTCTGTCTTATATTTACTATAAGACAGGATGTCTTTTTTGAATTTTACTTTTTATCGCACCCTTTATATCTTAAGAAAGAAAAAAATCTGATTACTGATTTGGAAACTACGAATCAAACTTAACAAACCAATACTTTTATTAATTTTGTAATATCAAAAATAAAAAAATTATAGTCTTAGTTAAAAATTTCTATTTCCTTCTAGAATAAAGAAACTAATATAAATAGAAAAATGAAATATTAGGAAAAGCTTTTCAATCCAATGCACTGGTAAAAATTTGTGACGTTAAATTATTCAACAGGGATATTGAAAATTTGGGCAAAATACATTTGATTCTCCCCTGTATAGCACCAAATTATATATAACTTCTTTCAATCCCCATATTAAATATTATTCCTAATGGAAAAATCTACAAATGGATCAAAAGATTATTAAAATCTGCAAAAAAATGTTTTTTCGGCTTTTAAAAACTACAAATGAAAACATTTTAATCTGTTGCACATTTATTAAATCATACTGTATATTTAAAATCAAAAGTAACAAATTTTAACGGGTAAAACTTTTATTACACATTATAATACAATCCAACAGGTTTTATAATATTGTATGTAAAGTTATTGTATTCCGAGTTTTTTATGTTTTAGACGATAATGGTACTTTACTAAAGGGGAAAGTTTGGTCACTTTGATGTTGTGTTTTTCTTTGAGATAAGTTCTGCTTAATCAAAGTTTGATAAGTAATTTTTATTTACTTTATATAATTTTATAGTGTTATATTTACATCCTTATTACATTTTTATTATAAACAGTGACATTGCGTGACCAAAATTAGCCGTAGACAAAGTCATGTCCGCAAGGCCCTTTCATTACGAAAATGTTTTAAGGAGCAAAAAAGGTCTTCACCTTCTTGCGAGGTCCCTTAAGTGCACGCGCGTAGGCGAAGTTATCCGCGCGGCCCCCTCTTATTCTCTAAAAACATTTTGAAGAGCAAAACACAAAAAAGGTCCTTCCCCTTTTTCTACATTGTACAGTTTTAGCGAGGTTCGAGGCCCCTGCTTTACAATATCGGGCCTCCAAAACCGTCGGGATCATTAATTTCAGTGTTTTTCCTATATTACATTCCGTACCTTCACCTTGCCGTGAAGCCTCCCCAGGCCCGAGGCCGTAGGCGACCGCCTACACCGCCTACGCCTATCTACGCTACTGAATATAAATAAAAATACCTTATTATTACAGGTATTGCCAAAAATAGGTAAATACACACCCTGTATAATATGCAAAATAAATAAAAGGATTTAAGGAAATGACAGGAATTTGCCAAATAGGTTTTTAATATATTATTATTAAAAAAATAAGATGTTCCTTTGTGAAAGCTAATAACAGCATTTTGCCAATTCAAACTAATTATAAGAGAGCGAAAACACTTATTAGAATCCCATTAATTTTGCCATTTAAACTTGTGCAACCAAAAACACTTTTCAGTATTTGTTAATGTATATATTTTTATTTATAATAATTATAGAAATAAAACTAAAATTATAGGAAAATTAAAATTTTACTAACTACCAAAAATAACATTACTAAACAATTTTATCTCTTTGCTCAAAGGCTCTAGACAATAATGTATCTAGAATGACATATTTTAAATAATAATATGTTTATTATATAATAGACCTTAAGTCAAATGCAAAATTTTGTCAGATATTGCCTCTCAGTTCATAATTTGTAAAATGCTTCAACAGGGTTTAACATGAATCATTGTGAGCGTCAGCTGCGTTTCCGATGGTGGAATTGTACAGGGTGCTCCAGAAAAAGATTAATATTAGGCTTGTGCTTTTTTAAATAAAGCACCCTGTATATTAGTTAATTTTTGGATTGTAGGAGTAAAAATAATGTAAGTTTTATCAGCGATCCCTATGCCAGAACTGAATTTTCAAGATATTTGGGATTTTTCAAAAGTCATGACAAAAACAAAAAATTTGAATATATCCTACCCTATTTATGCTTGAATTTGTATGATATGTTAAGTTGCTAAAAATTAAGTGTAAAATTACATACATATGTACATTTAAATGTTTTACTAGATATTACACAGGGTTTCCAGCAGAGATATTGCGAATATTCGCATCCGCTTCCGCATATGCGAAACATCCGCTTCGATTTAGACATCCGCATCTGCATCCGCATCAGTATAAATCGATGCGAAGCTGATGCAGGATGAGTAGCAGGTTCACAAGAAAGAAAGAACGGGCCCGGCGAGTGGCGCATGTCGACCGCACGTGTTGATTAGCCAATCGAAAAGCAATAATTTTGTTTTGGACTTCAGTAAATTGGTGACGATGACGCGTCTTGCTATTGTTTGTAATACAAACAAGGACTTGATATAACTGTCTTTTTTTACCCTACCCACACTTAAGTTTTTGTACGATCCGCATCTGCATTCGCGGATGTGAACCTCTTAAAATCCGGATGTGAAAAATCTGCATCCGCAATATCCCCAGTTTCTAGTAATTAATATTTATTATTATATTAATTTCCGGACACCCTGTATAATTTTAAGTAAAAAATTTAAATTAAGATGATGGTATAGTTAATATTCTAGCAATCTAACATAACATACAAAGTCAAGTGTGAGTAAGGTAAGATATATTACATTTCTTACATTTTACATAATTCCACCATTGGCGCCGCAGCTGACGCTCACAACAATTTATGTATGTACAACCCTCTTGAAATATTTTACGAGGTATGGACTAAGAGAAAATTGGTCACGAAAAACTGTCGCTTTGGCTCACGGACCATAATATATTTATTAAATAAAATGTCAATATCAAGATTTTTACAAAAAATAATAATAATAATAATAATTTATATTTTAACCAATAAGGTAATTAGTAGATACAGGAAACAAAGCATGGCAATTTTCTGGTCCTGCATGGATCGACTTGAAATCTTACGAGAAGATAAGAAGTAGCCCAAGGTACAAAACCTATATCGAACCAAAGGGCGCCAAAATCCTGGGGGTGGTTGCCACCCCCTCTAGAGTGTGAACTATTTTATTACATTTTAACAACAGAAATCCATTGGAAAAAGGATTCAAAGCAAAAAGTGTTTTTATGTTTTTTTGTAAAACTAATATTTTTCAAGTTATTCGCAATTCAAAGTAATATTTTTACAACAAAAAAATGACGTTTTTAATGGAGTTTTTGCGAATACCTCGAAACTTATGCATTTTAATAAAAAGCTGTAAAAAGCAAAATTGTAGGTTTTAAAAAGATAAAAGAAAAGTGTTTTATTGTAATTTTTGTCCGACCAATCCGAACAAAGATACGGCGTGTTAAGGGTTAACTTTTTTCCTCAAATGTAGCACTCAGTAAGGCCTTTTTTAAAGAAGTTTCCAGCGTAAAAATTGTGTGAGTTATGAGAAAAAAAGGTCAGTATTAAATTTTTCTACGATAAAATCAATTAAGACAAGCCCCCCACTACCACCTAATTAAAACTCATGTGTACCCTTTTGCAGTTTTTTTTTTCATACAGGTATTAATAATAAATCCAAGAAGCGTGACTAATTTTAAATGCTGAATTTCATAAAAAATTGAAGCTTAAAGTAAAAAAATTTTTTACAATTTCTTATTTTTCACCCTTTTTTTCTAAATAACCCCGAAAATACTAAAGAAAAGAAAAAATATGGAGTTTTAAATTGCAGGTTTTTTAATGACTAAAATTTTTCTGTGCGTAGGTTTCCTGTACAGTGAATATTTGGCGAGATATAGTCCTAAAACCATCTATTTACGGACGAGCACCACCCTTTTAAGCCCTTTAAATTCACCCAATTTAAGAAGCAGGAAATCCAAAGAAATTTTACTTAACAAGCCTTGTAAACACGTTAAAAAACCAATCAATTTTTCTTTGAAAAATTCGAGATAGACCACGTCGGAGCATAAAAATCTACATAATATTTTTGAAATTAGGCATTTTATATTGATAGAACTTCTAGGACGTATTACTAATACATGTATTAAGAGAATTGTAAAATATTAAAGATCAGCTTTAATTAAAGGGGTAGTTAAAGGAATGTTTGATTGATTTTTCGTAGAGAAATTAGTTACTGACCTTATTTTTATCATAACTTACTCAACTTTTACCGCTGAAAACTTTTTTATGTTCATAAAAAGGTAAAATAATTGTTTTTTGAAAAATGCAGCATTTCCCCGTTATTTGACTTTGAATCTAATAAATTTTGCAATTGACGAAAAAAGCTAACAATTAACACAATCTTTCACTATTGTATTAGGTCGTAGAAAAATTATAATAAAATAATTTTGTTTGTTTTTTTAAAACCCACATTTCTGCTCTTTACAGTTTTTCTTATTAAATGCATACTTTTCGAGTTATTTGGAAGAAACACATTAAACCGTCGATTTTTTCGTCGAAAAATTGTTACTTTCAATCGCAAATAACTTAAAAAATATTAGTGTTTTAAAAACAATGTATGGAATATTTTTTGTTAAGAATCACTTTTGTGATTGACTTCTGTGGTTAAAAAGTCATAAAAAATCACCCTAGGGGGTGGCATCTACCCCCAGGGTCTTGGCGCCCTTCGGTTCGATATAGGTTTTGATCCTACGACTATTCCCTACTTTTTGTAATAAATGTAAGTGTTTTCTTTACAGCAATGCATGTAATGTTGACATTTCATTTAGTTCCATGGGTTACCTTTCCTGAATCAAAAGTAAAATAAATTATTGGTTAAAGTAACCCGTCGCAAAAAATCAAACACAATAGTTCCCTATAATTTTTCTAACCTAGAACTAACCAATAGGTATTTTCTTACTTTAAAATACTTTAAAGCACATATTTTTCTGCATAGAACATAAAGGCAATATTTTTTTAAACCTTAGACTTAGCTTCTTCAAGCATGTTTGACTAGAATAAGAAGTACCATCTAGTTCGTTAAGCAGCAGCGTAGCTAGGCGTAGGCGGGTAGTCGCATACGGCCTCGCGGCAAGGTAAAGGTATGGAATGTGATATGGGAAAAATACCGAAATGGAAAATGCAGACGGTTTTAAAGGCCCGAAATTGTAAATCAGGGGCCCCGCAAAAATGTAGAAAGTGTTAAAAAATGGGAAAGAACCATTTTTTTTACTCGTCAATTTTTCCCAGGATAAAAGGCCCCCAATAGCCTCGGAAAAAAGGTGAGGACCTTTTTTTTGCTCGTCGATAATTTTTCGTCATGAAAGGGGCCTCGTGGACACGACTTCGCCTACGCCCAATTTTGGTCACACAACGCCACTGTCGTTAAGGTTCAAATCTTTTCATTTCTTATCTCTGTGTTTTGGTACTCTTTCTGTGTTTTTTTGTTTGTTTCCATTTTGATAATTTATTTAGCAATAATTACTTTTGTTGTTTTTATGCCAATATTTTTAGCCCCCGTCAAAACCAATAACTTTATACCAATTCAAGATATTCGTCACATACAGTACAATATTACTCATATTGAATCAAATTTTAGCATAGGTAATCCAGGTTACGTGAATTACCGGTAGCTCATGTAATAATATTTTTAACATCTTTTTAATACATTAATACAGGGTGTTTCTACATAACATAACAAATGCGAAAAATTTTAGGAGGTGATTATTTGTTAAAAATAAAGAGTAGTTTGACTTATAAATGGGGTCAAAAATTAACTATTACAAATCAAAAATTTGCCAATTTATCGAAAAATGTCTGGTGGCGTAATTATTTGACAAATCAAAAATCGTGTTGTTAGGTTCACAAATTTTTAATTAAAAAAAGTATGAAAAAAAAAAAAGGATGTAATACTTTGCTCTAGACAGTAATGAAACATTTTCCACCTCGTTATGAAATGTTTTACTTTTTAGGAAAAATAAAGTTATTTATATATATATATATATATATATATATATATATATATATATATATTTAACAGTGTATCTTCTAAAACGATAATATTAAAAGGTTATTGTATAACAACTCATAAGTATAACAAAAAAAAACATAATATTACCTTGGTAAAAACTCGATGGTTGGCACTTGACACTAATAAAATTTTGACAATTTTGAATCACCCTGTATATGATATAACAACCCGTATTAGCCGCTATTTTAGATAAAGCGAACGTTTTTATTTAAAATGTAGCTAACTTATTATTATTATTTTTTGATATCAAAAAAATAAAAATGTAACAAAGACCATTCCTGATGATTTTTCAAAGAGAACTTTTAGTTAATTGTTATGTTTTATTTTAACCAATGAAATGTTTAGTGCTACAGCACTAAAATCAAAATCAAAAAAAAAAAAATTCTTTTGGTATAATGATCAAAAATCCGATTCAAAAGATCGGTTTTGAATTTAAGTGCAAAAATATCAAAAGCGAAATATTTTATACTTAGGTCAATTACTTATGTTTTTCTCCCCGCTCGTAAGGTGTTCCACCGGTCCTTATATTATTATCGTCGACTTTGCGGACACCCTGCATATTTCAAATGTTCTCTGGAGACATTTTACTTACTGACACTGTCTTTAAAAAAATATATCTTTTCTAGCTACACAGGGTGTACCCCAGCATAAACCCTATAATAACAACTAAAAAGTCTTTAAATTTCTTATAACTTTATGATGCTTAGTATAATATTTTTTAGAACGATACAAACAACCCCAAGTAAATATTATGATCTTACCAAACAAGATGAGTCCGAAACATGTACGTAGCCTTAAGACGCAAAAAAATTTAAAAAGTTGCCAAATATTTAGGGGTTGTTTATACAGGGTCGTCCCTACGTAATAGGCCAAAATTTGACCGGAGAATGGTCAAAGTCAAAATATTGCGATTTCAGTAAACTTTCCTCTGTACAAAAGTTGATATTAACTGAGATACAGGGTGTCAAAGTTATTTTTTTATTTTTCAATAATATTTACTACTTTTCAAAAATTATCATAAAATTTGGTATCTAGGGGTTTTCTAACATGAGCTATTAATATCTGATAGTAATTTTTATTAGTTGTTAACAAGAGAACGCTACGTACACTACTTTAAATTTCTTTAACAATTTCTTTAATACTTAGCAACTTTTTGTGGTTTCCCGTATGTACCATCCGAGTAGTAAAATAATAAACCTACCTATGCTTCCTACACAAAAAAGAATACTTTAAAAGTAAGAATCTTAATGAGCAACCGTTTTCCAGATATTCGTGATTAAGTTTTTAGTGCAACCCAAAATGACTTTAAAATAGCTTGTAACCACTGGTTTGTTTAAGTCGTTAGTGACATATTATACAGAGACCGCCAGAAATGGTGGACCATATAAAAAACTTTTTATTTTTGATTTCTTTAAAAAATTAATTCGTGATAAAAATCTCTGCATACACCAAAATTCACAAAACACTGATCAAAGTTTAAATAATTTATATCGTATACGAGGTAGGTGCAAATCAAGGAATATGACACAAGTAAAAACTATCTTTATTTTTAAACTTGGGGAACAATAATATTTGGAAAACTTGTTTACAATTATATTCGATAAAATCCGAAAAAAACTTACTTTTCCGATTTACCCCGTATAGAGATTAGAGTAAACCAAATTAACTGCCTTAATTATCCTTAGTGTCCTTAAATAAAAAAGTGTCTAAGCTCTTTTATTCTTAACGTATTTAGTACACTTAGATCACCTCAAAAAAACAAAAGAAAATTTTTGCCTTTATGTAGTTCAATATGGCTACAATTATAAAGTTCCTTTAAATTAAAGATCGACATTGCTTTTGCCTTATAAAAAACGTCCTAACTTCTAAAAATATGAATTTATTTTTATGATTTTCTAGTACAATGTTCAATAATTTACCCTTATTAGGATTATGGTAACACGAAAAAGTTCATAGAAGTTAAAACATTATTTTAAAATTAATCTAATTCAAAAACAATGATTTGATAGTAAATTTAAAAACGTAACGACGATTTTTATAAGGCATACATATTGTAGTAATTTTTAGCCCTATTTAACCACCAAAAGCAAAAACTTACTTTTCTATTTGAATCTAAATATACCTTAAGAATAACACAGCATAGAAATTATTTCCGAAATTTAGGGACAATAAGGATAATTAACGGCAGTTTAAATAGGTTTGATCTAATCTATATACAGGGTAAATGTATATGTGTATATAAGTATTTTTCTAATTTTTTTTTAACGAGGCCCAAGTTCTAAAATATCACATAACTTTTAATTCTAAACAAGTTTTCCTGAATATTTTTCTCTAAGTTTAAAAATAAAGGTAGTTTTCTCTTGTGTCATCTTCCTTAATTTACAACTACCTCGTATATGCTATGAATTATTTGAATTTCGATCAGTGTTTTGTAAGTTTCGGTGTATGCAAAGATTTTTACTAAGAATTTTTTTTCAGAAATCAAAAATGAGAAAGTTTTTCATATGGTTTAACATTTCTGGTGGTCACTGTATGTAAGTGTTGTGCTGCGATCAGACTTGCAACAATTCGCCGCGCCGAATAGCGCGCCACATAGCGCCTCATAGCGCGGACGTAGACGTGGATGGAATTCACGTTCGAGCTTGGCGAATGATTCGGCGGTGATTCAGAGCTTGTCGGTTTTTGTATTAAAGAAGCGCTAAAATAGATTGGTTTGTTTGGACGAATGTTTGGCAAAATGTTGCAAGTCTGGACGCGGCTTTAGATAAAATGTATGTATTCATCCGTATACCTTTTGGTTGCACTAATTTACTTAAATGCAAATGAAGGGCACCAAATCAAAACGCATTTTTTGATAAAACACAATTTTTACTGCTCGTTTTGTATTTATAAACTTTAAAAAGTTTTTTAAATTAAAATATGTTTAATTTATACATTTATAATATAATATATATGTCGATTTAAAGACTTTTGAGCATAAATAATAAAACGCGAAATAAAAATGGTGAGATACTCCTTAAATTGTGATTTATTAAAAACTGCGCTTTGATTTGGGCTCCTCAAATATTTTAAAACCGGTGGCTCAGAGCCATATTTACAAAATACACCATTTTTGTGTAGAAAACTAGGGAAAATTTACTGGTGTACATACAAAGTAGCCCAAAAAGTTGGGATGTTTTGGAAACATTTAAAGTAGTGTAAGTGGCGAAAAGTTAACTTTCCTCCCGTGGGGCCGAAAGAAAAATAAAGTAAAAGTATTTGTAGCAACCGTCGCAAAAATTCATGTCAACTTTACATATTGTCTGAAGTTTTAGAAATATGTGTCAAACCTCCACCTGTAATAAATGTGTGCTGGCGTAATTATTTAGTAAATTAAAAATTATTTGTATAGGTTCACACATTTTTGATTGAAGAAAAGAAAAAGAAATTAAAAAAAAATCATTATTACATTCACGTCGGCGCACCGCACCACTGTAAACCATCCTTTTCTCTCGAAAGTAATAAAACACTTTTACCTTGGTATGTAATGTATTATTACTCTTTATTATTTTATTAAAAAGGTAAAAAACGTTTTCATAATCCTTAAAACTACTTTTGCAGTTTTATCATAAATACTTTTACTTTCACAGATTTTCTCAACACTATACAGGGTGATTCAAAAATCGATCACGAAACTTAAGGGTCGATTCTACTTGACAAAATAAAGGTAGAGCTAGAGGCACTTTACCTACGTTGCCAATTGTTTTCTTGTCATAACTGTTTAGTGTGACAGCTACAGGAGTTTTTGGTATGTTTTCCTGAAAGACTGATAGCAGGTCATTAAAAAGGTGCTCTTGATTTACCTCGCTAAATCCAACGGTTTAGACGTAAATCACCCTTAAAAATTAAGTGGTAAATTTACGTTTCTCATTTTATTACCACCAGCTACCAAGTAAATCGCTACCAAATTATACTAAAGCTGTCAGTGTCAAATAAAATACTGCCTTTAAAACTATTTAATTTATACATTTAAAATAACTAATAATGGCTAATCACCAATATTTAAATATTGAATATTGTGATATCCATTTTTGTTATGGAAAAGCAAATGGTAATGCAGAGTTGGCAAGAAGATATTATATGGAGAGTTATCCGGAAAGAAATATCCCTCATGCTCAAACATTTTCCAGTGTGCACAGAAGGCTTGCGGAATGTGGTTCCTTTAAAAGTTATAATGGAAATAGGAAAAGACCTAGAACTGCTAGAAACGTGCAACAAGAAGAAAAAGTGTTTGAAATTATTGAAGATAATCCAGGTACTAGTACTTGAAAAATTGGGAATAAAGTGCGTCTCTGTCAGGCTAGTTCATGGAGGGTACTAAGAGAAAAACAGCTGTCAACACTAAACAATTATGAGAAGAAAACAACTGGCAATGTAGAAAAGTGCCCTCTAGAGGCACACAATCAATGTGATTTGTTACTAAAATGATGAAGCGAAGACGACTTAGCCTATCTTTCAAATATTAGTCAAATCGGTTTTTCTGTAAGCAGGCCATTCAAAAAACAATAAATAAAAACTTGAACTTTGACGGCATGTAACTGGAAAATGAATGCCTTTTTGTAAAAATATATATATGAAGCTCTACCCTTATTTTGTCAAGTAGAATCACCCCCTTAAGTTTCGTGATCAATTTTTGAATCACCCTGTATATGTCGTACAAGGTAGGTAATGTAAACGTCAGTAGTACAAAAGCCACGGGGTCATTAGTTCCGTCTTTCTTGCAATAGTTTTTCTTTTTGTTGCTCGCACACTATTTAAAGCCGTATTTTTTATTGTCAACGGTTTAGAATCATTACATTTTTCGGTAAATGGTGACGTCATCAACGTCACGTGTTCAACCGTATTTAAAAACAGGTCAAAGAACGCTGCAAAGAAGTGACCACTTAAAAAGAGACAGATATCAAGCAATCTGGCGGCTGTTGTAGTTGTGGATGTTACAAATACGAAAAGATTATTCATAGAATAAATGAAGAAAGGAAAAATAATTAAGTAAATAACTGAAAAATAAAGCAACTTCCGAAAATTATCAGCTGATACATAGGTTTAAAAACATCAAATTTTTGATCACATTCTTATGACATAGGTAATTTTAAAATACGGTATAAAAGTCTTTTAAATTGTTCACAATAAAAATACGGCTTAAACGACGCATTTAGAAAGAAAAGTTAATTGCCGTCTTTATTTGTATGACGGTTGTGGCTTCTTTATAACTGGTTCTATGTCTATAACATGCTATTTCTCTTATGTTGGTTTTAACTTTTAATTTCAAACAACGGTATTGTCTTTTATTTTTTTATATAAAGTTTTTTAGCCTAGGCTCTAAAAGCAACATTATTTATTATAAAGGCCTATGTAATGCTAACTATAAAATAAAACTAAAAAGAAATGAAATAATTGTCATCTTTTCTATTCTTGACCAGATGGCGAATACTATTTTAAAGTAATGAGCCATGTAATATAAATATAAAGTTTATTATTCATATATCCAGTGTTGAGCTCAGACATTTTAATCGGGGAGGGAGGGGGAAGGAATAAATGCTTAAATATATTTAAAATAATATTGTGGGGTACGTTTTTTACAGTAAGTAGTTTTCAAGACAATCTTCAATGTCTTTTCGGTTTTTTAATGGATATTTTGCGTTGAATATGATTCTCTCGTTGATTTTTTGGCGAATGCGCAAGAATTGAATTATTACACATTTTTTCTATTTAGTACTCTTTTAATAATTACGTGTTTTAACAGATTTATTTCTATAAACGGTTAGGAAAACATTTCTCGTATTTATAAGACTTTAAAAATATCTTTATATATTTTTTCTATTTGAGGCTATAGAACAGGTCCATATTTTTGAATATTAAATTAAAAAAGTTTATAAATTGAACAGGACAGAAAACAACTTTTATTTTTATGTGTAAAATTTAGAAAGTACAAAAATAGTGGTACCATTTATCATTAAATTAGCTTTATGTAAATGCATTGAATTGTAATGTTTTTAAAAAGGACGATTTTTTACACCTACACACTTATATGTGATTTTATTGAATTTTTGGTACCGTTTCCGAAAATGACCTGTATTTCTGGAATGATACAATGAATCAATATAAGTCAAGATAATTATTTTAAATGTATTTTTGTAATTTACTCTTCTAGTTGTTTATTTCATAAAAATAGTCTTTACCTTTTTCTACTTCCTCCTCATTAGATATAAAAACGCCATCGTCTTTTCAAGGTGGTGTTATTATCTTTGGGAACGTTCCCGAAATGACGATTTTCGAAATAAGGTCTTTATATTAATTCGCGATTTTTTTTAATAGAATAAAATGATAAAGAAGTTTTCGGACAAAATGTTTTTCCATAGTTTATGTTAAAATTAAGATTTGTTTAAAAAACTTGTTTGAAATTTAGTAAATTATTGAGTATGTGTGAATTGTGTGGTGTTCAGTTAAAACGAATTCATTTTAATGTTTTACCATATTAAGTTGGTACTTAAAAAAACACATTTTTTTAATGATTGTGTGTGTATAATGTAAATGCTTTAAATCAATGGTGTTACCAAAATAAGCTAAATATAAATATAAAAAAAATAAATAAACAAAATTACTCAGAAAATAGACCCAATTTAATTTTCTGATAAAATAAACCAATTAAATTAAAAATGGTTTCTCTTTAAAGATCTGGAATTACTTTTAATGTTTAGTTGTCTTTTGGTAATTACTTAAATAAGATGCTGATGAGTTCTTATAGGAGGTTGGGATTTGTTTTGCAAGATTCGGAAGGCTTTAGTAAGAATAAATTGTTAGTTGTTCTGTTTATTGCCTTTATGTGTTCCAAACTGAACATGGCTCTCTTATTAGCAGAATTCAGAATGTGGCCCAGAGGGGGACATTTAGGGGCGATCATAGGGAGGGGGCAATGGGGGCCATGTCCCCCCTTTAATGCCACATTCTTTGTATTTCATACATATGTAAACGCAAATATGGGAATTTTGGGCATTTAATGATGATATGGCCCCTCCCTCAGGGCTGGTCTGAGGGGTGAGGGTGATCATGGAATGTGAGAAGGACCTTCTTTTATTTTGCTTGGGAGTTTTTTTGTAATTTTATAAATTAAAGAATAAAAGAACAACAATAAAAAGGGGGTGAGGGGACCTTTTGTGTGTGTCAGAGCTACATTTACCAAATTTAATTTTTAAGGGGTTTTGAACATGTGAAATAGAATACTGATGTCGACACTGTTTCCAGATTTCCCATTTTTGTGCAAAACCATTTTTTTTTCACATGGAATGCGCCATTTATTTTTGTTGCATTTAATTAGGCTAATTAAATTTAGTAAGTTTCCTTATTTTCAAAATTCTATCTCTATCAGTTCCCGAGGTATGATACACTAGACTTTTAACAAAAGCGACGTTAAGGCTTATATATCCTTAAAACCGCTAAAGCTGTGTTTAGAAAATTTAGTATGTGAGGGTGATTAGGTATATCCAATGGATCAGTGATATCAGCATTGCTGCCAAATTTTAATTTAACTGGTAAAAAAATAGTTTTGGAAATTGGGAACTAAAATAAATAGAATATTTCATTTGAAATACCAGAAATATTAGGTGTATCACTGTTCAATTCTACTTGCCCAGAGACCTCCTAATATCGAAATTTGTAAACGCAGCTTAAGCGGTGTTAGAGATATTGGAGTGCATCTAAACTTTTTACTTAAAATATGGTGTTGCCAGCTAGTAAAAGAAGAAATTAAAACAATTTAAGGGATTTATTTGGACTGCGCAATTTATTGCAATGAAAATAAATGAAGAATTTTACCAAAACAACCAAAAGATACGTGTAGCACAATACTGGGAAATCTGGCAACAATGCCGATAAAAATACTAAATTCTTCATGCCCGATACCTTCCACATATCAAATTTAATATATGTAGTTTTAGCAGTTTTAAATAGATTTTATCGGGATGTCCATAAGTTACTTGAGGTGTTTTCTTCAATTTTTCGACCCCCTCTCCCTTGGTGAGGTTTGGTAAGATTTGCTTTAAGCCCCCATCCCCGTACCCCAATATTGCGTGAGATTTTTATAGGTGCAAATGTAAAAAGGCACAATTTTTTAAAACCAAAATTTTGATTCTGTTGAAATAATTTTGAAGAGCAAAAAAATGGACCTCGACCCTTTATCCAAAAAGTGAAACTTGTCCAAATTCCCTGCAATTTTTCCTAAAACGAATGACGTGATATTTGCACAGACCCCTTCCCCCCACAATGACATTTAATAAGATTTAACTCTACCCCCCACCCCCTAAAAATGCCTTATGTAATATATTCCGGAGCCGTTCGGGTAAATTATCTTGGTTTAAACAGGAGAAGGTTCTAAGAAAAATAAATTTCCCTTGTCCCTACAGATAGATTCGCACAAATATTTTATTTTATTTTATTTTATTTGCCACTTTCGTGCACAAATCTACTAATCTGTACCTTAGTGCCAAACTATACCAGTCCAAATTGTAGTTTTAAGATAGAGATAATGAATATATATTATTTTAAATAATTAATTGTTGTTAACAAGTGGGATTTTTTAACTCACTCATGGGACCCATATGAAATATTGTGAACACCTACTATAATAAAGTATTCATTTTGGGAATTTTCAAATTAGTATATATTTTAATTAGGTTACTTAACATTGGGATTTTTTCTAAATACAATACAAGTCGTGATGTGTCCAGGTTTTAAATCATTAAAATTATAAACTAATAATAATACAAATTTAACAATATGCTAGACCATACTCAAACAATAACAAAGTCAACCTACAAATTCTATATTTAAACACAACACAATTTGGGCAAGAAGAGATGGAGTAGAAGAAGCAAGAGTTGTAGAGAGTAGAAGTGCAGTCAAGGAAAAAGTTAAAGTTCCAGTTAACGGCGTACGGGCTACCCCTATGCCCGTACTAAGTTAAGTTAGTTTTTAAAAAATGCAAAGGCAGTTTTATGGTCCACTTGTCTTATGATGCCAGAAAATAGTTCCATATGGTAGAATTACCCGAGTGACGTAAACTGCCAACTGGCCCTATGTTTATTCAAAATACAACGTCACATAGCCCTTATGTATTTAAAACTCTACGTTACAATCGTTAGAATATATAAATTGTAAATGTATATATGTGTATATGTATATATATATATATATATATATATATATATATATATATATATATATATATATATATATATATATATATATATATATATCTATATATATATATATATATATATATATATATATATATATATATATATATATATATATATATATATATCGAATTTTATCGTCTAAATGGCAACTAAAGTGCCAATAACTTCTTGTATATTTTTGCTGTTCGCATTTTACAGCTTTTCTGTCTTTTTATTATTTTTTCTTGTTTTGCTGAGTTTTAGAAAAAAAATTGTTTAATTGCATATATGCCTGTGCCAAACTGGATAAATAGAAAAAAAATATATTTTGGAAATTATTTTATGTAGCTGGCCTGTTAACTTAAAAGGGTTACGATATAGATAATAAAAAAATAATTTACCATTTTTTGTCCGGTAATGATACCTAATAGGTGTACCTTTTACCAGTTAATTTGTTTTTTCTAAAGTAATGTCAAACTCTAAACTGTAATTTCATTTTTATTAAATAGTTTTTTCACATTTTCAGCCAGTTTAGCAGTAAGTTTTTTGGTAAACTGTTTACCACATTTTTGAGATGCGACCATAAGCTCAGTTCGCGTTCTGACGTCTTGTAAAGATTTAATTTTATTTTATTAAATTAAAATAATTTTGACCTGAAGCTTATAAACCCTTGTTTAGAGTTTAAAGCCTTGTCTGGATTGAAAATTATTCTATAATAATTTTTTTATTTATTTATTTCGTTTAAAGTAATCTTAACTTTTTTATAATATGCAAGGACAGAATAGTTCTTCATAGTATATAAAAGGTTTAATTTTCTTAAAATGTTTAATAAACTTTTTTACTTTGTAGAAAATACAAATCAAATATAATTTTGTTAAAACGTAATATTCCAGAAAATAAATAAAGTATAAAATTACAGTTGTCAGATAAAATAATTTGAAAATTTTGGATACGGCCTTGGACCTGTTATAGTCTAATGCTGACAATACTTTAGGAACTTGATGCTATAATATAGATAAAACAATTTGGTTACTTACCACTAACTTGAACATACTTATTAAGTTCAGTGGCACTTAACGAAAAGAAAAAAATGTACGCTAGAAACTTACAGCTTTTCTGTCTTTAAATATGTTTTCTTGTTTTGCTTAGTTTCACAAAAAAATGTTAAACTGCATATCTGTGCCAAACCAGATAAATAGAAAAAAATTGACGAGAGTTACACAATTTGAAATTCGTGAGATTATTGGTTTAGATTTTATGTAGCACATCCGCTTTAACCTGCCAAGCTTTCAACTTTGTTTTTTTAAATGGAACAGCCTATATATTTTTCCAAAAATCAGTTTTACAGGCAATTATAAGAAAATAAATGTATCACATGTTATACCTTTCCTAATTAGTTTCTGAGAAAATGTTTGAAAATGTCAGGTTTCTACCACTTTTATTGATTTGTTAAAAACCTTATTATGGTAAAAAAGGGTTATGCGATTTTTACACATACATAATGAACCTATATCCTATTACCGTAAAAATATAATTTCCGGTTTTACCGAGAATGCCACAAAAGTTGACTTTTGGCAGCAAATAACTTCAATAATTTAAATGAAAACCACCATTTGAAGCCTTACATATTAACTAAACACGTATTTTTTATTTTATTTATTAATTTTTTTGTAAACTATATCGTATCTCTAAACTTAGTAGTTTTCAAGTTATTAATAGTGAAACGTTAAAAAATACATTGTCTTCATTATTCTTAAGACAGCCTAGTGTTTTACTATTAATATCTTAAAATTGCTAGGTTTAGAAATGGCATATACTTATTTAACAATAAGGATTAAAAATAAGTGGCAAATTTAAATCCAAGGCTTAAGATAGTGGTTTCCATTTGAATTATTGAAGTTTTTTACTATCGAAAGTCAATTTCTGTGAAACTTCCGGTAAAACTGGAAATTTTATTTCTTAGTGATAGCATTAAGGTTCATTAAATATGTGTAAAGAATCGCATAAGACCTTTTCAAACATCATTTGTTTTTTAACAAATCTATAAATATGGCGGTTAACATGACATTTTTGAACGCCATTTTCTCAAAAACTTAAGATATCTAAGTATAACACGCGATACAAGTATTTAATTACAGGATTAGTAGTAATTTTGTGGGCACCCGATATAACAACACCAACAAATACTAAATTAAATAATAATAATAACATCTAAGTCAAAAAAAAAGCTTAGTTCGGTGTTTTAGAAACTTGCCTTATATTTCTTGGATTGTCCGGGAATAAGCAATTATTTGGGTTCTATTTTTTCCTAAAAAGCAAGCAAGATACCAAAAAAGTTTATTTTTATTTTTTAATACATTAACATATTTACAAAAGCCACTGGGGTACTTTTTTTATCAATTGTTCGTAAAAAAAAATATTTATAAAATGTTCTGCATGATCTTAAACCTGAAATTCAAATTTTAGATAATATTTTTTTAGTGAAAAATGAATTAAGATTACGTACCGTTGTTTTTGACGATATTAAATAATCTTATAAAAAAATGTTTGGGATTAAAAATAAATTTTCTAATATGCAAACCTGTTACAAGAATGTAACTTTAAAGTTTTTTTATGCAATAAAGATTTAAATTTCATTTTTTACTATTAGTATATACTCTTTTTAAAATTTAATATGTTAAAAAAGCCTGAAAACTGTCAAAACAGCAAATATTACACCAACGCTCGTTATAGTAGACAACATTTAAAAAAGTTTTTTCTTTAGTCTATTTTATTTTTGATTCTAAAAACTTTTCTTTAAAATAATTTTTGATATTGTGAAGCGATTTAAGAAACCTCGTATACAACAATACAAAAGATTAATATTTGCTGATTGAATTTTTGATTTAAGATCATGCAGAACGTTTTATATAAAAAAAAATCATAAAACTAATGAAGAAAAAAGTTTTCCATATGGGGCGAACTTAAGTAGATACACTGTATAAACATTTTTAATAAAATAAGCGTATTTATACTTTAAATACCTTCAAATTTCTTTACCCTAATTAGGAAACACCCTTCATAAATATTTTTTATTACCAAAAAGATAAAACAAAAGTGGCTTTTTTGTTTCGTATGGCGGCATTACTATAAAGGTTGTTTCCTAACTACGGTACGAAACTTAAGGGAGTACTTTCTTATGTCTTTTATGAAAAAAGTTCTTCTAAGGGAAGAATGCAGATACGAAAAAATACAAGGGACTAAAAAGTTAAATTGTTTATTGCTTAATCAGAAAAAAATATTAAAACTATTAAATAAAATAAGTGTCTCAAATTTTATGCAAATTAGTTAAAGGGTTTCCAAGATATTTTAAAGATACCGACTTTTTAAAAACTTTAACGTCCTGTATCTCAGAATGGAAGCAAGTCCGGATATATGTTTATTGAAGCTTTTTTTCATAAAAAGACATAAGAAAGCACCCCCTTAAGTTTTGTACCGTAGTTAGGAAACACCCTGTGTTCTGGGCAGTAATATCCCTCTCCGTTTTTAAGTGTAAACTGTTTACACTTGAAAACAGAAAAAGACAGTACCAGCCGAAACGTTGTGTGATTGTGTGAATAAATTAAATAAAGACAATTAAACTTCTTTTTTTACTACTTAATCATTGTCTCTCACATGCAGACGTAAGAAGAAAGAAGTTGGAATAAGAAGATGCCAACTACTACCCTATGAAATCACTTAAGTTAAATAAGGTTATATATTTTTATTTTTATCATTCTTAAGCAAACAGTTCAGCTGCTAATTATGTATTACAACTATTTATTTTTTGTTATCTATTTTATTGATATTAAGGATCTAAAGAAGACACTACCCGTATGACTTCACACATTTTTTTTGTAGACTATGGTAAATATTTTTAGGAAAGGTGCCCAATAATTAGACAAAAGAAAGTGTAAATTATGTAGAATTTATTTTGGCAACGTTTCGCCTCTCTTTTGAGGCATTATAGAGCTATAAATTGTAGTAACAAAATAAAAAATATTATTCTAATTTTAAAATTCCTTTAAGTTTTAAAATAATTTCTTCCTTTTATTAAAAACATGGTTTTGAGCATTGAGCCCAGGGCTGTATTTAGAGGTGTGGGGACCCTTAAAAGTAAAAGTGAATGGATTTTGTACCCGAAAAAAGTGAAAAGAGCAAAATAAATTTTACATAATTAACATAATTTCTTTTTGGTCTTATTATGGGAAACCTTGTCCTCAAATTTATATTTGATGACCGGAAGCTAATACCATTTTTGTAAATATTTTTTTACCGTTTATAAGACGTGCTTTATTAGAAATATTAGGAAATATCTGTGTGAATTATATTTGTTAACAAATATACGATGGTATACCGTGAATGTTTAATTAACTGTTAAATATTTAAAGCTATTGTATTTAGGCATCTCTTTTTAAACTCACATCGACGGTAAACTGTAAATATTTGTTACCAGCTATTAAAATTTATGGATTTGCGTAAAAATGTTTTAATTTTAGTACATCTAAATTAAGTACATCAAAATTTATTAAAAATTAAAGTTATTTTTGGAACGTTTAAATATGGCATTTTTTTAGTAGTACTGTTACTCTTTTAATATATTATTAACTTACTTTAAACGGGAGGTTTTCAATTCAACTGTATGTTTTTTTGTGTGTGTATGTTACGCAATTACTCTTAGGGCCGTATTAACTGTATGGGGCGCCCTAGGCTACAATTTCCGGAGCGCCTATTTTGCACGAATATGCATGGAAATAATTTTTGAAGAGCAAAAAAAAGGTCACAACAAACTCCCCTGTCTAGCGCATATTACTCCCCTATCTGGCGCCTATTTCTTGATGGCGCCCTAGGCTGCAGCCTAGTAGCCTAGTCAGCCTAATGGATAATACGGCACTGATTACTCCGGTGTTTGTAAACCGATTTTAATTTTTTTTTTTTAATTTAAAATAGTGCACTCTCGCGGTGGTCCCATAAAAAACCAAGTCAGGATTGCAGGAGAGAACTAGGGTACTACACCTAGTTTTTGTCTCTGCCGTACGTTGTTCGTGTGGCAAAGGCCTAGAGTGAGTAAGAGAACCTCACAAGAAGCTGGTTGCTCCAAAGAGACTAATGCCTCAAATAAGGACAACTGGCAGGAAATGCCTAAAGACGGTAACGCGTCTGAGGCAAATCCACCAATAAGCCGGCAGTGCAGCCTAAAGATGATAACACATCTAAGACTGCACCCAAAAACACACAAAGGTCCCTCCCAAAGGTAGTAAAAGACCTGGGGACAAGGACCCTAAAAACTAAGGGCAATGGCGGCTCAAGCGCCAAATACCCAACAAAAACACAGGCATCTTAAATGCCTCCAAGTAAACCTTCAACACTCAAAAGCAGGCTCCAGCGTGCTTAGCAGAAGCTTTACAAAGAACGGCATACACATAGGACTAATTCAAGAGCCTTGGGTAAATGGCGGAATGATTAAAGGACTGCCAACAAATTCATGTAAGTTAGTTTATTCTACTTCCCATGACACGCCACGTGTGGTTTACTATTTAGTAAACATATTAATTTTGTTCCAATTCCAGAGTTCATCACCAGAGATCTGGCTGCAGAGTCACTGAAATAACAAGTACAGGTAAGAGACAAATAATCATTGCCTCAGCCTACTTTCTAGGGGAGATTGAAGATCCGCCCCCGAAAGCGTCCGAAACCTTGTGAACTGGCTTTGTGTGCATTCTCAGACATAGAGGGGCCTTTGACAACGCCTCATATGAATCCATACAAAGAGCTGCAGAAACTAGAGGGATAGAGCCCTCAATAATAAAATGGATCAAATCCATGCTTAAAAGTCGCATTATTAGTTCATCTATAGGGGACGCGACGGTCAGGGCAGTTGGGGATGCCCGCAAGGCGGGGTCCTGTCTTCTGCGCTCTGGTCAATGGCGGTTGATGACCTCCTTGTAAGGGTGACTAACAAAGGCTTTAATGTACAAGGATATGCCGACGACCTTGTCATAACCATCATGGGAAAGCATGACTGCATTGTTTTTGCACGCATGCAAACATCGTAAACAAATGATGCACCGAAGAAGGACTTAATGTCAATCCGAGCAAAACCGTCATAGTACTGTTCACAAAAAAAAGGAAGCTAAATATAAAAGCTCCAATGCTAAACGGCAAGACGATCGAGCTCTCAAAAGAAGTAAAGTACCTGGGAATAGTCCTTGACCAGAGACTTATTTGAACTCTTAGAAAGGACTACCGAAAAAGCTACAAGGATATTATGGTCATGCCGTAGGCTATTTGGAAAAACATGGCGACCTCAACCCAATATGATGTATTGGTTATACATAACCGTCGTAAAACCTATAATAACCTACGCCTCTTTGGTGTGATGGCAAACGAAAAGAAATAACGACACAAGGAAGTTAAATGAACTACGAAGGCTTGCCTGTCTAAGGTACAGGGGCAATGAAAATTACTGCAATCACCGCCATTGAGGCAATGCTGGGCTTACATTCCGCTCCCACCTGAGCGTAAGAAGAAAGCCCTTTTAATGCCTCAAGAGTAATACAGACACTAAATAAAACTAAAGTCAGGAAACCTGACTGGTCACCTCAGGTTACTAAAAAAGTATCCAAATTGAGGCTCTGACCAAAACCACAGACACAATACCAGTGATGCGTGCTTTTCGACGCCCTTTTGAAGTGGCAATACACAGCCGCCAAACTATAAGGAAAAATATCACAGCTGGAATGTGGCTCGCTGGTCTGGTATACAGACGGATCAAGGTGGATGAAGAGTGGGGGCGGGAGGCTACGGACCAAGATGTAGACTGCAAAATCCCTAGGAAAATCTCCCACCAAGTGATTTTTTGATATCGGTGATCGCTGCTACTGCTATCTAAAAGTAGCTGCTACTGAAAACTGTGATATTATCACTCTTTACGGAAACATGCTAAATTTTCATAAATAAAGTCATATATAACCTTGTTAAAATTGAATGAAGAAAAATATATCATTTTTAAATAGATTCTGTCATTTAATATACATATAATTTAATTACTGATTTGCATTGGCATATAAGTAAATGTATATAAAAAAACCGACATTACACGAAGTATATGAAATATCTTAATTTTTTTATAAACATTTATAGCTTTGATCATATTATTTGGGCAACACATTCGCGATAGAATTATTAACCAAATCAAATTGATAAAAAAATAGTTTTCATCCGATAAGCAAGCCAATTCGCATCCCATTTCACTAACGTAAACATGCATAATCACCATAAGCTTAAATAGAAAGAGTTAGAATCACATGAATCGCAATCGCAATCACCGTCCAGCGATCGCGGTGCCGTTAATGTTTATGGTTACGGGCAGCGCCACCTCTGCGAGCTGCATGTAAGTGATTTTCACTGCGATCGCCAGCGCGAGTGCCTCAAGACATCCATTTAAAGCTTTGACGTAGGACCATAAATACGATTTTGAAAACTTTAGATGACTTTGTAGAGGCTATAAAATAAAAGGTTTTAACATCTATTTTCCAAAACTTGTCGTTGTATCGCATTCGTGGCCCTATGAAATGAAAAATAATATATATATTTAAAAAATTTGGTGGTAAGATTGGCTATAAATTTTCGGAAAGATAAAGGTAGAAAATTATTGCAAAAATTAATAAATAAAAGCGTTAAAAAATGCCTTTTGATGTAGAATTGGGATTTAAAATTACTAAAATGATATTTTCATCAGCATAACAAAAAAAATTATAATTTTAACTGTGTGTTAAATAAACCGTTAACTGCTTTTTTGGCTATTTAATTAATCAGTTTTAAACATACATTTTCATTTTATTTTATTTTTAATTATTGAAAGTAATATTTTCGAATTTAAAAAGCCTATATAACATAGAGGCAATTTTATGATAGAAATTTTAGATATTTAAAATTTATGAGCAATAACTTTTTTGAAAAAATAAAAATGTAGGTGTCGTAATGTTCATCCGTGAACACACTGTATAAATCAGCACTATGTATTTAGAATTTAATTTTAGGCCGATGTGCAAAAAAAAAATATTGGTCAATTTACGAATCTTAATTCTTCTCTTTACAAAATTAGTTTTTAACTGTAAAGTGACGAATAATTTAATTTATCATGATTTTTCTTTCACATTTAAAATGAGAAAATTAAAAAAAATAGATTTGGTAAGTACTCTAAGTGTGTCCAACTGTTTTTTAAGACCTATATTACAATTTAGAAATCTAAATAAGATAGATCATTTTATTAATTTGTTTTAAAACCTACTTATATTGCAAATAAATTTGAGTATAAAATGTGCAATATTATTTTGTATCAGTAAAAGTTTAAATTATTGGGTGCGTGACTCAACTTTAATTGAATTATAAAGATAACTGCTTTACAAAACTGTTTTTGTTCCAATAATATTTAATGAAAATTGTCTTTTTGTCATGGTTTACTACATTTAATTGTAATGTAAACTAATATCGCTCTTAGAAAAATCAGGAGGACACACAGAGTACTTGCAAATCTGATTTTTTAATCTTCTCGTTTTAAATGTAAAAAGAAAAAAATCATGAAGAAATTCAGAGAATTAGTTTTGCCACTTTATAGTTAAAAACTTAGTTAAAAGAAAAAAATTAAGATTCGTAAATTGACTTGAACTTTTTTTGGAAAAAATGTATTTTTCTTTTTTTTGATATTTATTTCAAATTTTGCACATCGGCCAACAATTAAATTCTAAACATTTTTTAAATAACTTTTAGATATCAAGCCAACTAACCTCACTTCTTTTTGATATTTTTAATTTAGTTTTGTTGATTATCTCCCCAACAGACGCCCATAAGCCTGATGTCATTATTGATTTTTTTGATTACTCGATAAGCAGAGGTGATTGCTAAAATGAATTTTTAATATTATCAAAAATAATTTTTTTCCCACCTGTGTCAACTGATGGCGATCACTGTATAAAAGCAATAACTTGGCATATGCGTGTTTGTCAAGGAAATGTTGGATTTAGAATTGGTTTTAATCCTATTCTTTTCAGTGCTTCTTTTTAAAAAATGATAAAAACAAGCTATGATTTGTAGGACTTCCGGGATAATCTATGTATACTGCAGTGGTAGACATATTTACTTATTAAATCAAATAATATTCTCTTTGTTTCTCTTTACTACAAGCTAAATTTATTGGAACCTAAAGCAAAATATTATTTTAATAACAGTAATTTGTATATTTAATAATTTAATTTTGAAATTTAAATAATTGTGTTTACCCACTAAATGAATCAAAAACAAAATCTAAAAATTTATTAATAAAGCCTAGCGGTATAGAGTGTGAAAGTTAGCGTCATATGGGAAACTTTTTTTTATTATTAATTTAAGGAAAAAATTTTCTTTATAAAAAGTTCTGCATGGTCCAAAACCCAAAAGAAACCAACCAAATATCAAATTTTATCGGTCATGTACTAGTTTAGCTAAAAATATATTTTTTGCTTAGGAGTAAAGTACCTTTATTTTGCTAATTAGAAATTCTTATAAAGAAATGATGTTTAAAATTAAAATTTACTTGATAATATGCAGATTTTGTTTATTTAAAGAAGCAAAAATATTTTTGATTTATTTTTTTGCGATAACGGTAAAACTTTAGTTAGTTTGTACATTAGTGCGATACATTTTATGATTATAAATTTCATGGGACAATTTTATATAAACTTTTTATATATAGTCTTATCAAAATAATAAGAATGTACGATACACTAATGTACACACCTAATTTTTTTGATTTTAGCAGAAGGGAAAAAATCCCAAGAAAAATAATTGCATATTTAGAAGTAATTTTTATTCCCAAACATTTTTTCTATCTAACAATTTTCGATATTAGCAAAAATACAGGCACTTTACTCTTTAGGAAAAAATAACATTTTTGGGTTGGGCCTCGTAGATGACTAAAACAATTTAATATCTGATGATTTTGAGTTTTGTTTCTAAAATTAGTAATAAAAAAGTTTACGATATGACGCGAACTTACGTAGAACCAACCCTAAATTTTTTTGTGTAGGGTAGCGCTGGAAAAACTTACCTTTATATTTATTTCTAAAATATATAAATGACTAGATAAACAGGCTATTCTATTAAAAAAAATGAGATTTAGCATTTTAAATGTTGATATTTTGGCCATGCTATAAGAAATACCTTGTATAACAATGTAGTGATTTTTTTTGGGTATTTTGTTTTGTTTTCCTTGATGATTTATTATATTTATCTAAGTATAAATAATAATTATTCTGTTTCCGTTTTTACATAAGTTTCAGTAAATTACAAATAGCGTGGCAACATTGCCACTTGTGACAAAATAAAATAACGTACCATATGCAAAATTTTATGCTGAATCCGGTTTTGTAAACAAAAATCGGGTTTCACAATTTAAAAAGCTTTGACCATAATTTGTTTGTAGGACACTCTGTATACATTAAAAATATTCTTGGGACATGCACGTTTAAAAGCCTACAACTTTTATATACTTAAAACTTTTTGTCATATCTCGTTAAACAACAGAAATATTGGACTTTCTCGGACAATTGGGCCACCCTGTATGTAGCTTAAACATTAATAACTAATTATGCTAAGTTTTGTTTAAAACATACAATTTTTGTGCAGTTTCTTAGCTTACTTAATATTATTTTTTTTCCTTTTGGAAAATAATTTAATCTTCTTTGTTGTAATTAGGCCTAAATAGTGGTATTTTTAATTGTGTTGAATTTTAGGAAATCTTATAAAAATACTATTTTTAACGACCTAAATTACTTATGTATTCATTATCTTGTAATAAGGCCAAAAATTTATAGTGTATGTATAAAAATGGCACGGCTTAAGTAAATGTTAACATTAAATTAAAATAAATAAATTGGCTCACTAAGTGTAAGTACAGTAGTTGTTTTAAACACTAAATGCTAAATGTTAAATGTTAAATTAAAATGCTAATTTTTTTATAAACCCACCATTATGCATCTATTGTCAGCTTGTCCAGTGCATGCTGTCAATAGCTACATCCATCGGCATAATGACGCTCTTCGGGTACTTTACTATCACCTGAGGCATTACTACGGCATCGATGAAACAGCAATACTTGCCGTTTGCTCCCGGGGACATTGAGGCAGTAGTGGAAAATGACAACTGTCGCATATACTGGAACTAGCGCGTTCCCAACAACGCATCAAATTCAAGCAAATAAACCCGACATCAGTTCTCCTTGACCACACCATGTACCTAATAGAGTTCTCCGCCCCAGCGGAAACTAACATCGATATAAAGAACGGGAGAAACGAGCCAAATATCAAGATCTTCTTGGCGAACTTCGGAGGCTCTATCCGGAGTATACCGTGCGATTGGTTGTCCTGATAATTGGCGTTTTGGGAGGCATGAAGAATAGCATCTTAAGGAAATGAGGTACATTCCAGCAAGTGAAAATACATCCGAACAACTGGTGATGAAGATGCAGAAATCTGTTGTCCTTGGATCCCTTCGTCTACTGAGGCAAATGAATTTGGCCGAAGATCACTGACCGAGCGGACGCGAGGAGTGGTCTTCGATATGGATGGCCTTCCGCACGACGCCCTATGGGGTCGGAGCCATGGGATACGTCGTGTTGGATCTTTTAAAGATCTTTATTTTCTATACAGTCCAAACTAGAGCACAATATGCAGTCTTATGAGAAAACAAAATGAACATCACAAAAATTAAAAATGCCTAAAATAGTTCTTTAAATGACCTTTAGAGATCATTATAAAACCACTTCCTGTTTAACCGGAAATGCTGTAAAATTTGAACTTCTAAGGATGATAACCCTGGTAATTTTAATGGAACAACCTGTATATTTTTTAAGGTTTAAATTCTTTAAGCTATTCTTGATATAAAACCTAAAATACACCCATAACCTATCTTCTTTAGTTTTACAGAAAACAGCGTTTAAACAAAATAACTATGTCTCCAAACTCCATTAATTATTTTGTTTTATAAAACCAAAATATACAAATTAGAATTTTCATTATTTTAAATTTAAATTTTGGCATGGTTTTATTATTTATTTAAACTATCATTTTATTATTTTCGCATAATACCTGGATTTATACGTATTTATTTGTGTTATGGAATCAGGCAGTCTGACAATGCGATAATGCATTGTGCAATGTTTATATCACCAGCAGCGGGACTCCGTGTACTGTAGTATTCTACAAAATCTGACTTCATTCTACTTTACTCGCACTCTGTATTCAAGAAAACACGCTTAAAGTCGATCAAATTGATCGCCTATGGTCTCCGAACGAACGTGTGGAATTCTACCAAAATTGTAAAAAGTCGTACATAACCCTAAAACAAATTTATGGTGTTTGTTAGTTTTGCTATGATTTTTATATTTATTTGGTTGCTTTTTCAAGGCGAAACACGTGTGGCCGTCGTGGTCGGGCCCGGGGTATTCCATTTTCTTTTGGAGACTTCTGTAACTTTTAAACAACTAACCATGGTAGCCGAAATCTTACAGGTTATTAATTTAATTTATTTTTTTTAATTGTTTTTACTTTTCTTGGGGTTTAAGTCCTTTTAAAAAAAATACTTTTCTTTTCTTATTTTTGTTGCATTTATTGACGTTTCGGTACTATTTGACCTTCTATCAGAAATAGAAATACAGTTTTTCACTAAGCGATCTTAAAGGAAGATCCTTCTATTTTTTTGTTTTACTAGCTTTTTGATTGATGTTTCGCAGGATTTTCATATTATTTACAGCTGTTTGTCCGTATTCTCTGCGATGTCGTCGAAACTTGGGCATATTTTCACCCATGCCAGAATATTTAAATTTTTTCTTGTTTTTCTTGGACTTTAGGATTATATATTTTATGTTTTTACTTTTCTTGGGGTTTAAGTCCTTTTAAAAAAATACTTTTCTTTTCTTATTTTTGTTGCATTTATTGACGTTTCGGTACTATTTGACCTTCATCAGAAATAGAAATACAGTTTTTCACTAAGCGATCTTAAAGGAAGATCCTTCTATTTTTGTTTTACTAGCTTTTGATTGATGTTTCGCAGGATTTTCATATTATTTACGCTGTTTGTCCGTATTCTCTAGCGATGTCGTCGAAACTGGCATATTTTCACCCATGCCAGAATATTTAAATTTTTTCTTGTTTTTCTTGGACTTTAGGATTATATATTTTATGTTTTTTACTTTTCTTGGGGCTTAAGTCCTTTAAAAATACTTTCTTTTCTTATTTATTGTTACTTATTGACGTTTCGGTACTATTTGACCTTCATCAGAAATAGAAATACAGTTTTTCCTTAAAAGGAAGATCCTTCTATTTTTTTGTTTTACTAGCTTTTGATTGATGTTTCGCAGGATTTTCATATTATTTACAGCTGTTTGTCCGTATTCTCTAGCGATGTCGTCGAAACTTGGCATATTTTCACCCATGCCAGAATATTTAAATTTTTTCTTGTTTTTCTTGGACTTTAGGATTATATATTTTATGTTTTTACTTTTCTTGGGGTTTAAGTCCTTTTAAAAAAATACTTTTCTTTTCTTATTTTTGTTGCATTTATTGACGTTTCGGTACTATTTGACCTTCATCAGAAATAGAAATACAGTTTTTCACTAAAGCGCTTAAAAACATGACAGTATTCGGGAACTACTCTTTTATGTAGCTTGCAACCAATGTTCACTTACACTGTAAACAACTTTTTCGTACTGCTCTGGTTTTGTGCATGTTGTGCACTGTTACACTACGGATAGATCTGAAACATCTGATACTAAAGACGCTTAGCTGAAAGACTGTATTCCTGTTCCTGATGAAGGTCAAATAGCACCGAAACGTACAATAAGCAACTTCAATAAGATTAACAGAAAGTAACTCTCAAAGGACCCTCTTAAACCCCAAGTAAAGTAAAAACACAAAATCTATAATCTAAAGTCCAAGAAAAACAAGAAAAATTTAAATATTTGGCATGGTGAAATATGCAGTTTCGACGACATCGCTAGAGAATACGGACAAACAGCTGTAAATAATGAAAATCCTGCAGAAACATCAATCAAGCTGAAAACAAAAAATGAAGGATCTTTCAAGACTGAATCGCTTAGTGAAAAACTGTATTTCTATTTCTGATGAAGGTCAAATAGTACCGAAACGTCAATAAATGCAACAAAAAATAAGAAAAGAAAAGTATTTTTTAAAGGACTTAAACCCAAGAAAAGTGTTTAAAACAACTACTGTACTTACACTTAGTGAGCCAATTTATTTATTTTAATTTAATGTTAACATTTACTTAAGCCGTGCCATTTTTATACATACACTATAAATTTTTGGCCTTATTACAAGATAATGAATACATAAGTAATTTAGGTCGTTAAAAATAGTATTTTTATAAGATTTCCTAAAATTCAACACAATTAAAAATACCACTATTTAGGCCTAATTACAACAAAGAAGATTAAATTATTTTCCAAAAGGAAAAAAATAATATTAAGTAAGCTAAGAAACTGCACAAAAATTGTATGTTTTAAACAAAACTTAGCATAATTAGTTATTAATGTTTAAGCTACATACAGGGTGGCCCAATTGTCCGAGAAAGTCCAATATTTCTGTTGTTTAACGAGATATGACAAAAAGTTTTAAGTATATAAAAGTTGTAGGCTTTTTAAACGTGCATGTCCCAAGAATATTTTAATGTATACAGAGTGTCCTACAAACAAAGTTATGGTCAAAGCTTTTTTTAAATTGTAAACCCCGATTTTTGTTTACAAAACCGGATTCAGCATAAAATTTTGCATATGGTACGTTATTTTATTTTGTCACTAGTGGCAATGTTGCCACGCTATTTGTAATTTACTGAAACTTATGTAAAAACGGAAACAGAATAATTATTATTTATACTTAGATAAATATAATAAATCATCAAGGAAAACAAAACAAAATACCCAAAAAAAATCACTACATGTTATACAAGGTATTTCTTATAGCATGGCCAAAATATCAACATTTAAAATGCTAAATCTCATTTTTTTTAATAGAATAGCCTGTTTATCTAGTCATTTATATATTTTAGAAATAAATATAAAGAAGTAAGTTTTTCCAGCGCTACTCCATACAAAAAAATTTAGGGTTGGTTCTAGTGTAAGTTCGCGTCATATCGTAAATTTTTTTATTACTAATTTTAGAAACAAAAACTCAAAATCATCAGATATTAAATTGTTTTATTCATCTACGAGGCCCAACCCAAAAATGTTATTTTTCCTAAAGAGTAAAGTGCCTGTATTTTTGCTAATATCGAAAATTGTTAGATAGAAAAAATGTTTGGGAATAAAAATTACTTCTAAATATGCAATTATTTTTCTGGGATTTTTTTTCACTTCTGCTAAAATCAAAAAAATTAGGTACTGTACATTAGTGTATCGTACATTCTTATTATTTTGATAAGACTATATATAAAAAGTTTATTTAAAATTGTCCCATGAAATTTATAATCATAAAATGTATCGCACTAATGTACAAACTAACTAAAGTTTTACCGTTACTTTATTTTCTAACAGTAATTCATTTATAAGACAATTTAGTACACATTCATAAATTCATAATAACTGAAAAAATCATTGCATGGCATAAATTATAATAATATTTTAAAAAATAAAAACCAAACAGCAATAATGCAATTTTAGATTTAGTATAATCAAACATTAGTTGGAGGTGAACAGAGAGCTGTTTTCAATGGTAAATGAAGATGGCTATAACCCCTTCCTCAATATTTCCCTCTCTCTGAATTCTTGTAAAAAGTACAGTTTCCTGTCAATGTGGCACAGCAAAAATACAATTTCCGAAAGGCCAACTTTCCACTGCTCTATGATATGATATTAGATATCGATTGGTCTGACCTCTATACCACATCAAATTATCTAAATGAATCATGTAATCAACTCTATGAGAAATTGTACAGGATAATTGAGGTCTGTGTTACCTAAATCTATAATTCGAAAGCAATATTTTCTCGTATGGTTCACATCTGACATGATAAAATGCATAAAGCGAAAACATAGGCTTCTTAAAAAACTTAAAAATCCAACTCGCTATATTATCGCACGCCGCTATAGGGAATTATATTGGGAAGGTAGAAATGCCATCACAAGTGATCCAGCCACATTCTGGTCCTTTATTAACACAAAGAAAATTTTCTCCTCATTGCCTGAGGTGCTGATTCATGAGGATAATCATTATTCTGATCCTAATCATGTAGTGAGTGCATTTGCAAGTTTTTTTAGTAGCGTCTATAGTGCGCCCAGTAACTATGTTTACTCAAAACGCAAATCTCAGGCATTACTCTTAACCAACTATCTGGATTAAGGGGACATTAAAAGATGAAAAGATAAGGCAACTTGTGGCCCTGACATATACCTTGCTTTATAGTGAAAGACTGTGTCTATGCTCTATTAAAAACTTTATGCTTTATTTTTAACCTGGCACTCCGCACAAGTACCTTTCCTGATATATGGAAGCATTCGCGAATTACTCCTGTTTTTAAAAAGGGTAATGTGAATGAAATTGCCAACTATCGACCGGTATCTATCTTGTGCGCATTCGCCAAAGTTTTTGAGATGTCATTGTATAAATGTATTTTTCCACAAGTTAAAGGCATAATATCACCCAAGCAGCATGGATTTTTTGACGGTCGTAGCACTATAAGAAATTAGGCTTGTTTTGCTTAGTTTACAAGCGAGGCTATTGATAAACGTATGCAGGTCGACGCAGTCTACAATGATTTTTCGAAAGCCTTTGATCGTGTAGACAATTCCATATTGTTGCATAAACTCGATGATATGGGCTTTAGCACTGATTTGTTATTGTTCTTAAAATCATACTTAAGTAACCGTAGGCAGTATGTGGAGATCCGTAGTCATAGATCTTACAACTTCAGAAGCTACAATTCGTGCTCCTCAGGGTATCAATTTGACACCTTTAATCTTCTCGTTATTTATAAATGATATATGTTGTGATATTTCAAGTAAAGTTTTGCTATTCGCAGATGATCTGAAGCTGTTCAGGGTTGTTGAGAGTCATATACATATAAATATTTCTTTTGTTTTATGATTCTTTGACCAAAATCATAAATTTATAAGGAAGTAATTTTCTTGGATTTAGGACAGTTAAATTAATATTTAAATGGTTAAAATGTCATATTATATTTTTTTATGAAAGTCAAATGCTCAAGGCGCTACATAAAATTTTTTAAAAATCTTCATTGTGACGTTTCGGCATATGGGTTTAGCCTTTTTCAAACATTAAAACTAGAACAAGAATGCTGATGTTATATTAAATAAAAAAAATCTGCGTTTCTACAAAAAAACTTACCTTAAGCGCAATATTTCATATAAAAAAACAATACACAAAAAAAAAATAAAATACACAAAACAATAATTTAGGAAACACTCTTCACATTGTAGTCGCAATACGCGTTTGAATTAATGGTTATTGCCCAGCCCAGTGGATAATAAAAGCCCAAATCTTGAGGATTAAAGAAGTGGAATGTACATATTATTGAGGTTGTTATGTATCTTTTTATCATTTATTTAAATATTTAATTTTTGTATGGCGGCTATCCATTTACAGAAAACTCCCGTTTTTAAAAGGTTAATATCAGATTTCACACTCTGGCGTGTTTGGAAATCGAAGAGCGGTGATTATTTTGTTTGTTTTTCGTTGGATTAGTCCATGAGGCTGTGTTGCAGTTCTTTTTGTGTGTTATTATGACCTTTTGGTTTGGCTTCGCAGTTTCCACATAGAGTTTCATAAACAATGTTCCTTGTTTTTCTTGAGGTGTTCTAGATTTTAATTTTGATTTTTTTACAAAAGACTACGTGTGTTTTTAAAGGCAGACTTGTACTTCCCGAGTGAGGTACTGTGGAAACTTGTTAGAGATAATCGTTTATTCTGTTTGCAAAAAATGGGTTTATTAAATCCATTTGGATAGTTGTTAAGTTTTAAGGCATGTTTTGCTTTTTGAATACATTTCCTACGAAAGTCCTGATAAAATTGCATTTATACAAACATACCCATATCTCTAGCCACACAAATAATTAAAACGAAATGGAATGAAATAAAGAAATATACCGATATCCCCCAAGAAGATTTTCTTTACGCAGTAGAACTTACACCTAAACTTTACTTACTGTAAAGATAAAGACCAATTGTACAACATGATTGACGGCATGTGCTATGGGATCTTCAGTTTCAGAAACAGCATCATAGCACAAATAGTAATGAAAGATCTCGAGAACAAACTTTGAGAAAAATTAATTTTAAAACTTTCCCTTCTTTTTTTCCGATATGTGGATTGGGTGGCAGTTGCCGCTGTACCAAAACATGGAAACAGACAACATACTAAAACAATTTAATAATTTTCATAAAAAACTACAATTCACTATTGAGGGAAATTGGACAAAATTATAAAATAAACTTTTTAAGATACTACGTTTCATCGTACGAAAAACAAAATTAAAACTAAATGGTACACGAAATTGACGTGATCCTCGAGGTATATAAATTTTAGAGTCAAACCACCGCATTTCACAAAAAAATCAGTTGTTATAGGACTTGCCGACAGAGCTATAGGGCTATCTGATCCGAGAGTTACGTAATACAAAAAATCAAATAATTCAATAAATGATAAAAAATATATTAACAATCTGAATAACATGTCACATTCCACTTCTTTAATCCTCAAGATTTAGTTTTTATTATCAGTCTGCAATAAACTATTAATTCGAACACGTATTGTGGCCATAATGTGAAGGGTGGTTTTAAATAGTTTGTGTATTTTTTTGTTTTATTTTTTTGTGTATTGTTTTTATATATGGAATATTGCGCTTAAGTTATATTTTTTGTAGAAAACAATTTTTTAATTTATATAAAATTGGCATTCATTGTTCCAGTTTTAATGTTTGAACAAGCCTAAACCCATATGCCAAAACGTATACAATAAAGATTTTAATTTTTTTATGTAGCTCTTTGAGCATTTGACTTTCATAAAAATATAATATGACATTTTAACCATTTTAATATATAATTTAACTCACCTGAATCCAAGAAAAAAAATAACTCTTATAAATAAATATTTCTTTTAAACCACTTTATCTATTTAAAAAGAAACCGCATTAAAATCCGTTAAGAATAGTAACGTCAATATCAAATTTTTCGTTATAGTTTATCCAAGATAGCCGACCTGTGCCCACTTCGTTGGACGTTAATATCTGAAATTTTGTTTAATCATAGTATAATATAGCCTATAACACTCCTGACTAGTGTAGCTTTCTGATTGTGAAAGTATTTTGATGATAGGTTCAGTACTTCCGAAGATTATCGGCTACAAACAAACAAACCCACAAACTCACAAAGTTACAAACTTTACTTTTTATATATTAGTATAGATAAAAGCTTGTCGCAAGATTTAGGTAGGTACGCCTGTTTACCTAGTTTAAAAATAAAAAAATTAAAAGCAATCAGATTATTTAATTTAGGTAAATCCAGTGACAAGCTTTTATTTTATATAAATTGTGCAATGACATTTATATTTTTAAATAAAAGTTTCAAAATAAGTTAATTTTTATATTCTTTTTAGCGCATTTAAATATAAGTTTGTTGTAAAATAGTTTAAACCTTTAATTTTTTACTTTTTAGTTATCGCTGAACTGGTTTCTTAGTCTGTTTATTTTATTTAACACATTATTGCTGCAAGGTATTTTGCCGACTAATTTTAAACAGTCTAGCTGCAATACGATTAGGTATTTGAATCAAGGACTCTTTTTATTAATACCTAGGTGTTTCGCCATATTGGATTAAGAATGACGTCCCTTTAGTTTTTGAGTTTCTCTTAATAATCCCATTTATTTGATACCCATATTGAGAAAGTGCACTTAAAAAGTCCGTCATCTTGGGTGTTTCATCATGTTAAATTTAGAAAGATTACTTTTGGAGTTACTTTCAGCACTTTTATTTGTTACAGATATTGTAGGAGTGCATTAAAAGTACCTAACTAGTCCGCCATCGTGAGTATTGCGCCATGTTGGATTCAGAATGATGTCATTTTATTTTTCGAGTTAGTTTTGGCAAGCCCTTTCATTTGATACCCCTATTGTAAAAGTGCATTAAAAATAACCAGTCCGCCATCTTGGGGGTTCCACTATGTTGGATTCAGGATCACGTGACTTTGTTTTTCGATTTACTCTTGGTAAGCCCTTGCATTTAATACCCATATTGTGGAAGTGCATTAAAAATATCTAGTCCGCCATCTTAGGGGTTCCGCAATGTTGAATTTAAAATGACGTTACACAGCTATTCATGCATTGTTATATAAACTAAATGTGTATAACAAATTTCAGCTCTATCGGTGTAAGATATAATGTTTCAAAATCGAGTTGCAAGAGTCTAAAATACATACATTGCAAGTTAAATAAAAGCTTAAAAAAACTTCTGGGAAAAATAAAGACAAAACAAATTTGGGAACTAATAGGTCAAACCATTAATGATTGGACCCCACAGCCCAAACTTCTAGGCAACCATCTGAAAAATCTAAAAACTGTTTAAAACCCAAAACTCCTTAAAAACAAAATTATTTTTATGGGCTAGATGAAGGCCACGCCACTGAGACCATGGACTACTTTATTTCGTTAAAATTATTTTTGTTGAAAATAAAAAAAAACAAAGTAGTTTTTGACTTGACTTTGTAATTTTTTAAGTATCGTCTATACGCATTAACATACTAGTTTCCGTCCAATAACTAAAGTCAACCGACCGATGCGACGTCGGGCACGGTTAGTACCTAGATGGGTGACCGTTTGCTAACGCCGTGTGCCGATGCTTTTTTGTTTATTTAAATAAATTAATAAATTTTAATGAATAGGCTTAGTTATATTTTTAGGCAATTACACGAAAAAGTTCTTTTATACCTTTATAGGTTTTTAATGTAAGATAAAGTGTTAAATATAAATAGAAAACACCATTATTTTTAAAACGGACCTATGTTTATATGCATAGAATGTACAATATTTTGTATAAGCCACAATTTTACGTAATATGATAATATTAGTTGCTTTCCTTTTGTAACTTATCTCAGCTTAGCAAAGCAAAAATCTTAGCTGAGCTAACTAATAGAAAAGGTGTAAAAGGAACCATTTTTTAATATAATTCTATACTCAACCAAATTCTCAATATCT
The DNA here is from genome assembly GCA_014170235.1 of Listronotus bonariensis. Lineage (NCBI taxonomy): Eukaryota > Metazoa > Arthropoda > Insecta > Coleoptera > Curculionidae > Listronotus > Listronotus bonariensis. The sequence goes on from JACEGR010000601.1 coordinate 225,719, forward strand.
CTTATAAGATAAAAATTAACCGAACACCCTTAAAGTATTTCCCTCGAAATGGACAGACTGGTGTACGTGACCTTCAATCAACGACTACAGACGACCTAAAATTACCTAAGATTTGATGTAAAAGGAAAGCAACTATTATTAGATTTCTTTTTTTTTTGGGGTAATTAGGAATCCGATGATTTTTTAAATTTTAAAGCTTTCTATACGATTTAGTTTTAAAAATTTTAATTATTTAAAAAACTTACTAACTTACTTAATGGTGTTATAGTTCTTGGTAAAGATTCCAATATTGTGTGAATTGTGTTTATATTTGTAAGTAAATAGCGGTATAAAAAGACTTTAACAGTTCTATAAACTGTATTTAAAATTTTAAATTGGTTTTTTATGATGCATTGTACTTATTAATTATTCTTAGCAGCAGTCGGTTTTATTAAAAATCCAAGGATATACAGAATTATTTAAAAACATAATTAAAAGCTAAAAAGTAAAGAACTTTTCCATTTAATTAAAAATTTAAATATATTTTTTATCGTTGTGACTTGCGCAGAAAGACTCATGTCTAATGCCTGAGTACCAGAGTACCGTGGGTTTTGGGTTATTGGATGTTTAACCCATCTTTGCCCTGTTCCGTCAACGTTATCTAAACACTAAAACCTGCAGTATTTGCATTTTACAGCACCTTTTAGACAACGCGGAGGTGCCACCACGGAAGTTATTTTTAGACAACTACTACCTAAAGATGTCACCCCGGCTAACAATCGAACCAGTGACTTTTGGCTTCCTCTGTCTTTGTTTACTGCACCACCTGCTAGACATGTTCAATTTTGAATTATTATTATATTATATGTTTGCTTTTAAAAAGTAAAATACATTATTTTATCTGAAATATTTTAATACCTAATGGTATAATGTTAGGTTAGTGCAGAGTATGTCCACGGTTGGATATACTGTACATAACGCAAATGCTTTTGCTTCTTAAAAAAACAAGATTCGCGTTGAGCAAGATGTTTGTCTTGTATGGGATACCAAAAACTACAAAAAATGTAAAAATGGCCAAGAGAAAAGTTCCTTAAGTTTTTATAATAGTTTTTTATTATTAAATAAATAATTTTTTTATAAATAGGTATTTTTCCTTTTTTAAATTAAAAGATGCAGAAACAATATTTTTGTGTTTTTTTGTACCCCGATATCTACTGCTTCATAGTTTCCCCTTATTCCCAGGTATTCTCCGTATTCAATATATATTTCTTTCGGTGGATTGCTCTAGGTCACAGTTTTTTTTGGTCACTTTTTTCCCATTTTTTGCTAACTATTTAAGAAAAAAAAGATTTTTTAAAGTTTTTTTATCATATCCTTGCTATTTGATTGTGACATCCGTTAAAACAAAACAAAATTGCCGATTTTCAGATATAGGTCAACTTTGTTACTTTAACTGGAACACCATGTAAATTTTTTAAGAATCCTAAAATTTGATTTTATAGAAATGTATCATAGGGTATAATGGTTTTTTTAAATTATTATTTTTTAAGCTGACTGCATGGCTATTTAGAGTATTATTTGATAACAAACATTTACAAAATCCGCATTTTAATTGATAATTTTGTTTGTTCTAAAGTTATTTACGATTAAATTGGGTTAAAATATGTATACCCGGGCATCCTGTATCATACCGCTGAGGTGCGAGATAAATTTAATTTAGTAAGGAATCAATTTTTTAAATATGCAAAAAAATTGGTAAATTCTAAGATAATGGTGTAAAGTTATCGTATTCTCTAATAGGAGTATTAATTAATCTGGATTCCGCTGGGCTTAGCAGTTAATTTATGTTATAATGGATATTGGCATAGATGTGTTGGTTTAACATTAATATTTGCTTCTATGTACAGGGTAGGATAAATTCGACGCTTTTTTAGGAATCTCATGTTCCTGTATGTTAAACACAAAATTTGACTCTCATTTGCGAGGCTCAGATTTCAAGAAAAACTTACTGGTGAAAACCGCAATTCACTTTCTTGCGTCGTTTACCCTCTAGTGCGTGTTTCTTAATTTGGTGTGCTCTCTTCAATTTTTTATTTTTGAGATTTATTAGATTTGTAAAAACTCTTTCACAGCAAGTTTTTGTGCAGATTGCAGAATTGCTTTGTATTTTTTTTTCCTGAGGTGACCCATTTTTAACTAATTTATTTATTTTTATAAATTTTAAATAAAACACTTTGCATGTTATTTTAGTATTAAAATGTTTAAAAAATTACCTTTTTAAAAATGTATCCGACTTTATATTTATTTTAATCCGTTTTTGAGATATTGCATATATTGTCATTTATTACTGGATATTGGTTAGAAAGTAGACCATAAAAACAGTAATCATGTTTTACTTTTAACAATTTTAAAATGACTTTTGTATTTTATTGACTGGTATGTCAGAAAACCATTTATCATAATAATTTTATATCTTACATAAGGGTAAAGAATAATTCTTTTTTTTAAGAGTAAACTAATTTATTCTGGTGATGTTTTTCTACAAGAACTTTTTAATCAGGTTTTAATAAGCGTTGTAAATTAATGTAATAGATGGCAATTCTTTTTTCGTATGCAGGTAAATAAAAGATGGAAAACAAATGCAAGCTAAATTTAAGCCTCATACCATAAAGCTTGCATTTGTTTTCCATGGTTATCTTTTCTTAAGCTACATACCTTAGAATAATTGCAATTTGTTATATTAAATTATAACATTTAAATAAAACCTGATTAAAAAGTTTCCGGGGCAAAATATTAAAAGAATAAATTAGTTTACTCCTAAAAAATATATTTTTACTACTTACTGTTTATATTCTTTACCAATATTTAAGCTATTAAATTTTCATTATAAATGGTTTTCGGACATAACAGTCAATAAAATAAAAAAATTATATTGAGATTGTTTAAAGTAAAACATGTTTACTGTTTTCATGGCCTACTTTTAAGCCAATGTCAGTAATAAATGACAAAATATGCAATATCTCAAAAACGAATTAACAGAAATATAAAGTGTGATACATTTACAGGAGTTTTTAAAACATTTTATTTCTGAAATAATATTTACATATTTCATTAAAGTTTACAAAAATAAATAAATAAGTTAAAAATGGGTCACCTCAGGAAAAAATAAAAAGCATATCTGCAACCGGCAAAAAACTTGTTTTGAAATTTTTTTCACAGGAATAAAAAATCTCCAAAAATTAAAAAGTTACAAAGGATTTAAGAAAATGCACGAAACTAAGAAATGCACTGTGGCAAGTAAACGACTCAAGACAGATAATTGCGATTTTCACCAGCAAGTTAGGCTTGAAAATTGGGGATAGCAAATGGGGCTTAATTTTTGTGTAAAACAGACAAAAAAGCGTCAAATTTGCCTCACCCTGTACATGTTATTGCTACAAAAAACGAATATAAGGGTATTATTAAGGCCCTAAAATATGCATATATTTTTAACATAATACGCTTGTTCAAGGATATGCTAAAAGCTTTAACTTATAACAGCTTATATATAGCATACATATATTTTTTTACCTACTTATATCAATAAAAGCTCTGTGTATGTCATGTCAAATAATCTAATGCTGCGTCCAGACTTGCAACAATTCGCTGCGCAGAATAGCTCCCAAAGCCCACATAGCGCGGACGTGGACGGAATTCACGCCGTTTCAAGGGCTTGGCGTCCAATTCGATTTTTTTAAAATCATTATTAGACCAGGGTCCAAAATTTTTGAAACCAAAAAATATATATATTGAAGAATAAAACCCATTAAAAAATGTATAGAAAAACACAGAGATAAAAGGAAAATAAATTACAGGAGATCTGAGGTCGGGAAGTGGAAGGGGATGAGTTTTTAAGGGTAAAAACGGTTTTTGTCGATTTTCTGGCAAAATTACTAGTACTATGGATATTAATTTTCTGAGAAAATTTACCGTGGTAATGTTTATTTTTTAACGTCATCAAAAAGTAGAGATTTTAAAGAATAAGAGGCCTACTGACTTTTGAAAAAGCCGATATTTTGACACGTGAATTTTCAATCAAAAATAAGGGTGCTTTTTCGATGTTAAGTCAAAATGAGCGGAAAAAATAAATATTTTAATTTTAAAAATCAAAGTGTGTTTGTACCAAATTTTCTACTTTTTATTTTTATAAAAGATAAGAAAAACAAAACCTTGGTTATTATTTATACATAAATTTTAAGGTTTGTAGATCTTTTTACTGCCTACAACATTATCATTTAACTTTTTTTGTAGAACTTAAACTTCCCCCTTTCCCCTTCTCGACCTCAGATCGCCTAGAATTTATTTTTCTTTTTATTTTTGTTATATTTTTTACCTTTACAATGACTTTCATCCTACTATTATTTTTTTCCTTTCCAAAATTATCTACCCTGGCCTATATTGTGATTTTAAACAGGTAACGACCATCTTTTACTCAATAAACTATGAAGAATTTCTCCGCATGTTTATATGGCTGTATGGTAAAATTGATAAAAATACCTTTTTGGTATTTGGTAAAACTGGCATGGTTTATTATTTTAAAGAACGCCAGAACCCGCATTTTAAATCATTCATTTTACTTTTAAAATACTATAATAAGAAAGACTTCAAAATACAAAAAAGGCATATTCTATTAGATACCTAAAGGTACACATATGAACATGCGAAGAAATGTTTTATATTTAATTAAGCAAAAACCATTCGTCAAACAAAAGAATAACAAGACATTAAATTTTTTATAAAGTAAATAGAAATTAGAAAAATTTGTTTTTTTTTAAGTGGCGCACTTTATTTTAAATAATAAATAGAAAAATATATTTTACATCAAAAAATGCCTTTAAATGTGTAGTGTTGCTTTAAAAAGATACCCATAAAACTAAGTAATTGGTTTTTTGACATGTTCTGGTAAAAAAATGTATATAATAAAAAACAAAACAAAAGAATTGTAGAATTTGGCTCTTGACAAAGTTTTTGTAAAAAACAGGACCTTTTTTACCACCTTATGGAATTTAATTTAAGAAACTTACCTAAACTAAAATGGCAATTTTTTTCTAAAAAGTTTACCTACAAACCGCTTAAAACCTCATTTTGTTAATGAACCTATTTAAAAGTAACAAAGATTTGAAAAAAATCTCAGTTGCAATTAAAATAAGTTGCAGTTTAGTTGGAAACTAACTCCTATTTGGTTTTATGCATTTTTGTGACACAACAGACGGTTTTCAAAATATCACAATCAAACAAAAAGGGAACAATTGCGTATAATTAAAAATAGAAAAAAAAGGGTAGTAACTTGTTTTAGTTTTTGTTTATTTTGTTAAATAACCACATTTTGTTTGTCATTATTGTCATTTTTTCTAAGAAGCAATGAAAAATGGCTGCAGCTCGAAAGGGACTTATGATTTAAAGAAGAAAGTCTTATTTAAACCTAACAAATGCTCCCTAATAATATTTATAATAAATATTAAAATACCCTGTATAACGGTGTGGTTGCACATAACCGCACCGAGGCCGCACATGGCCGGATTCACAATGATAGAGGAAAGTGGGACAAATTAAATCCGAAAATTCAATAGCGCTTTTCATGGCCTAAAAAATGTAAAATGCATTTTTTTCAAGCTGAGTCTATTGTTTATTGTATGTTTATCTCCTTTTAAAATAAAACAGATTTTATACTTATCTCTATTTCTTTTTAACCAAGCTTTGTGTGTATTATAGTTGTGTTACCCTATTTGTCAAGGTTTATTATACAGTGACCGGCAAAATGTCCGCAATATATAAGATTTTTTATTAGGAAAATTACCCTTTTTTATGGCGATCGCCTCTGCGTGTCTAATAACTCAAAAATGTGTTTTTACCTATGTCATGTGAACACCGGTATGGTGGAAAATTAAAAAAAAAACCGGAATTAAATTACAAAAAGTGGGATTTGATCACAACAATAATAAAAAAACTTTGGGAAAAGTGCTTTAAATTCTAACCAAAAATTCAAAGTTGTTAGCATGTATTTTGTAAAAAGAAAATCTGCAATTTTTCTAAATATCTTTTTCAAATATACAAATTTACCATTTAATTGATAAAACTAGCAATATTTAACTAAACTTCATTTTTTTAACTTAAAATAAAACATATTCATTTGCTTTTTTAACAACTAGAGCAAATAAACTAGAAAAAATGTTTTTGTCGATGCACTAGGTGTTGCAATGGTTTATTCCTATTTTTATTAAATATTTTACCAAACCTAAAACGTTATATTTGATCACAATCATGTTCTACTCATAACTAAAGGCGTGTTTTCACATTTTGTGCACAAACTTTAAAATTACCCCTCAGTTTATTGCTTTATTTTAATATTATCTAAATCTGTTATTTTATTAGTTGAGCAAGTAAAACAAACAGTTTACATTCTTTTTACATTGTACATAAATATAGGCAAATTTTCCCATAACTCATAAGCAATTTACCTAGGGTAAAACTACACGCTAGGAATTGCATAAAATGATCTTTAACCTGCTTTTTTCATTTGTCTCCAGAGCCTACCAAAGCATGTATTTTAATTTCTAGCTTGAATTTTTATTTTTGTTAGGGTAATTTGCTTATCAGCTATGGAAAAATGTGTCTACATTTTTATCATCCTCTGGTATATTATACTTTTATTTTATACAGTGTGTCCCAGAATAGGTGTTACAAGAGGAAAATGGACCAAAAATTTTGGAATTTTTTAACCTCCTTTCGGAAAAATTGGTCGCATGGTCCAAAATTGATAAATACAAAATTTTACTTTAATTGGTAATATACAGGGCAAGTTATAACTGAAAATATGAAAAATGACCAAGAGTAAAGTACGATTATAAAAAAAGAGGAACAACAAATTTCCAACATCAATTTTCTTTTAATATTTGGGCTGGAATTGTTGGAAATGAAATTATCGGACCTGTAGTTCTACCAAATAAATTAAATGGAGCGTCTTACCTCAATTTCTTAATAAACGAATTGCCCGATATTTTGCCACTTTATCTAAGAAACAATAACAGATTATGGTTCCAACATGACGGAGCACCACCACATTTTCCGGCTGAAGTAAGAAGATGTTTAAATGAAGCGTATGGTCCTCGCTGGTTTGGTCGTGGAGGACCAGTCGCATGGCCACCGAGATCACCAGACATCAATCCCTTAGATTTTTATCTCTGGGGACATGTTAAAGAAATTGTTTACAAAAAGTTGTGAATACGAGGCAGAAATTGTTACAAAGGATAGCATTTAAAAAAATAAGACAAAATCGTACTATTTGCGCAAAAGTACACAAATATTTGGGACGAAGACTAAGAGCATGCAACGAAGCTGAAGGAGGACATTTTCAGCATCTCATTTAGCCACTTTTGAAGTTAAATTGCAGGTTAGTTTTTCTTTTTTTAAATTAAAGCATTCTTTGATGATTTTAATTACTTAACGTAGATGGAGATCAGTAGCTGCAGCCCGTATTAAAATCGCAAATATCCCGAAAACCAAACGAAATTTGAAAAATGCTAAAAGGCAAGTTTTGTTAGGCATTTAGTAAAGTATTTATTTGCGTTATCAAAATTTATTGAAATGAGTGGCGTACATGTTTAAATTAAAAAATATTATGTGTCTACCCCACAAGTACGCCCCTGGTAAAATATAACAAATTCCTTATAATCAAAATATTCCTACTAATAAATGTACCTTATGTCCCAAATTTAAGCCAAATCGCTGGCGTAGTTTTAAAAATATTCAAAAAAGAAAGAAAAATTATAAAAAATTAAACGCCCTGTATCTTGGAAACCAAGTATTTGCGGACCCATGTTCATATGACATTTTTGTCTTATTTTTGGCTAAGGAATCTCCCCTTAAGCGATGACATATGTTTTTGAATCACCCTGTATAAGTAAATGTTGTTCAGAATTAAATTGTATATCAAAATTTAAAGTTTAAAGAATTAAAGTTAAAAAAATTTCAATTTTCACCATATGCATTAACAGTTTAAAAATTATTCGCGTAAAACAGTGATTTTTAAAAAAAAAACATTTTAAAATATTCATTTTTCTTTTAAGTTTTACTTTCTCTTGCCCAATATTTAGGTTATATTGCGTAATGTAAAAAATTGACAAATAAAAATTTTTTGTACTCTCATGCTTTAACCTCAAATTTTAATATGAAATTTAATTCGTTACAACAATTACTTATACAATTTTGTTCTATTTTTAAAAATAAAAGTAGTAAGCTTCTGGGCATTTTTTGTATTTTTAGATAACCCTGTATAATACCAGTTGGAGTAAAATTTTATATTTATTAGTTTTGGACCATGCAAGCAGTTTTCCCAATATTTCGTTTTAAAATTCAAAAGTTTTTGGTCCATTTGTTCTCTTATACCGAAGTATCTTCAGGAAAACTAAAAATCAACTAATTCATCTTTTTTGTCTTACCAATAATAAATACACTAGTTACTTATGTTACTCATGACACAAATGTCAAACCATTTTTAGTTTGCAATACTAAAAAGCATAAAATTTTAATTATTTTTAATTTAAATATTAATTAATTTTTTTATTTTATTTTTTAACTTAATTTTTAACTTGACAACGGTGACAGACTTGCCGCCGAAACGTCGTTTTTTAATTAGAATTTTTGGGTTTTTGAGGGGTCTTTCTTTATTTTGTTTCAGGCGACCGGCCAGTTCATAGAGGTCAATAGGGCTGAACAGGGTCAGCTCGTATACCCCGGGATCAGGACCGAAGCGGTCCCATTCTTTCCAGGCGTTTACCCAACGAAAAGACCATCTAATAAATGAATCCGCCTATCCAATATAGAGCATATCTTCAACCTATCCGATCTAGTACACAAATGTTGTAAGAGCTTTTTTTGAAAAAAGTAAGTTGTATATGTTACGCCGTTCCTCATTGGCTCTGAAATTTGCCAAATATTTTAATTTCATTATTTTTTCGAGTGAATTAAAAAATCTAAAAATACATTTTTTACATAATCCTTAAAGCAGAATATGTTTATAACGATGTTAAAAAAATGTTTAAAAAAAATAATTAGTTTATATGTCTGAAGGTTTCTTTAACCATTTAAAAACAGCCCAGAGAGCTCAAGTCTATTAACGCAAGACTTTCACGACTGTATCAGCTAAATGTAGATACTAGAAGTATTTTTGGAGGTTACAAATATTGTCCCATTAAAAAAAGACATATTACTGTATCGAATGAACTTTATTTACCAATTACACCAGACCCGGCAGTTTTTTTTGAAGATAAAACCTTTTTTTTCCTAAAGGAAACATTTGACCTAACCGATTTAAAAGAAGTTGAATTAATAAAATTGCTGTAGGGCCGGGAGGGAAGGGTAAGGATATTCCATCCATTTTAATGGACTTTCCATCCCCGAAGACTAAAAAATGATAATAATATATGGCAAAACTAGATAACTGTAATTTTCTTTAATTTAACCCAGAACAGTTATATGTTTTTCCCTGTTGCCTTTTATACCTATATTGCAATTATTGATAAAATATTTTTAACTACCAAAGAATACCTTTAGCATCTGCATTTTATCTAAGCAAGCCTTGCGTTGATACACTTTAGCTCTCTGACCAGCATTTTATTTATTGTTTATAATGAATTCTTTTTAGAGTAATTTTTAATGCTAAACCGTTCTTTTATAATAATTTTCGATATTGTCAAAAAAACGGTACTTTTATTTCAAGCAAAATTTATATATTTTAAAGAATGTTTACCACTGAGAAAAATAATATCCGATGCATTTTAGCTTTAAAACCATGCAGACCTTTTTCCAAAAAATAACTTTTTGGTAAAATTTATAATAAAAAGTTTTTATGTGGTGCGACTTTAAATAGACATAATGTATTGAATACCAGCTATGTTTAATTTTTAATAAAATACCGCCTTAATAATTTTTTATGGCTATTTGGGTTCATTTTTTTTTATTTCAGTTCCTAATGTAAATCCTCTATACAGCGTGTCTTCGAAAGTTCTTACCAAATGGGAATTTTTTAATTATTAACTTTACAGAAAAAGTGTCACTTTATAAACAGTCGTGCATTATGGGAAAATACATTTTAACAAAAAAATTTGTATGATGAATGGAAAGAGTGACCTCAAAAGACTTGTTCAAATCAAAATACTGGTTATTTCCTAATTACGGTACAAAACTTGAAACATTTTTTTTTTTGTTATTTTAAGCTGATCGAATCCGTTTTCATAAGCAGTCGGCATACACCGCATTTGATAAATCCGGCAACCCAGCTGCCATAGAGCACTACACCTGCACCCGTAAGTTTAATTCATAATGGCCGAAATCCAGTCCCCAGCTAAGTACGGCACGCGGCTTCTCTATTTTTCGACTCTGCTTAGAGCTGGGCCATGCGTTAGAGTGGCTCAGCTGTATAGAATACATGAATTCGCAGACACGCAGACATTACTTACATGAGCTATATTAGAAGCGCATGTCGGGTAAAGAGCGATAAGGACAGGCCGCGGGATTAACAAATTGGACATAGTATTTGTACAGGGTGTTTGGTTATATTTTAAACGGGGATTACACACGCTTTATTGTTTGAGATAAAAAAATATTTTAAGTACAAAAGTTTAAGGGTTTCATAAGAACCGCCAGAATTTGCTTAAAAAATAAACAAATGAAAGCCGCAAAGTAAAGAAATAAGCATTGACTTTTTATTTAAATGGAACACCATAAATATTTTAAGTTTCTTGGTAAGGGTATATTACCTGTTTTCAAAAATATATATTTTGTTTATGTTTGATCACCAGTTACAGCAGAAAATAACTCTGAATCCTAGAAAAGTCAGCCGCTCTGATTCATAGACAATTTAGGATGGGCGGCTTTGGTTTTATTTGTTTCTTTAAATATGGTCTTTCTGTTATTTGGTTTGGTTAAAATAAAGGAATTGTTTAAAATAATAAATATTTTAATGAAAAAAAAAAATGGAGCTACATGTCTTTTGTTATTATTTTTTTACTTAAACAATTTAAAGTATACAGGGTAGCGTACCACAAATGCTTTAGTTTCTTTATAAGAACGGTGTTAAATTATAAAAATATTTAAATAAATATGTTTCTAATGGCTTAAGAAAAACAACTTTTAAAAATAATAATTTATACACATAAAAGGTTACTTTTGGAATGAAATTGCTAAAAAAAAGATTTATATCCACCAGGTTTTCTAAATGAAGTACTTTGTATATCAGATCAGATTTATAGTGGATAATAGGAATAAAAATAGGGTTAGTTCTGGTTAGCCATATACAAAAGGTATAGATTTTTAGGATATTGAGGATTTTTGACTAATTCATGATAAAAACAACATTTTAATAAAACCTACTCTACCTATTGTTGACTTTGTATATTATATTATATTATATTGCTCAAATATACAGAGTGTTCAGAAACTAATATTTAATGTTAGCTATTATTTTTTGTTTTTTAAAAATTGAATATTATGGTTATTTTAAAAAATGACACTTTATTGAAAAATTTACCTATAGCTTTGTTACCATACTTTTTTTGAACGTTGGGTGTTCCAAAGTGTTAAATAATATTATTAATTGCCATGCAGTCAATTATTTTACGTAAAAAAATTGTTGTTGTTTTTGTCATGAATTCTTTAAAAATGATTAATTACATTACTCCCAAAATTCAGAAATTAACTGATATACAGGATGTTACAATTATAAATTTATAAATATAATAAATATTTTTTTTCCAAAATAATATATTTTACTTCCTAAGTACCAGCCTATGTTTTAAATATTTTTTTTATACATATACAGGGTGTACGAAAAGGTAAGGTCATACATAATAGGGGTGATAAATTGAGCCAAAATAATGTTAGTACTTCATATAAAAAAAGTTCTATTATACTTGGTTAGGGAGATTTTGGCCTTTAAAATTGGAATAAAAAACACTTTTTAATAATTTAAATCGACATCTTTAATCATTTTTCATTTCATTCACGTAATGAAAATCCCTTTTTTTCAGTAAATTAAATATGGATAAAATGATGAAAAAAAAATGTATTTGTGAGCTTTTCAAACTTAATAATACAGATAAAGAACGTGTTTTTATAACTTTACCATATTTTAATAATTTTCTAAAAAAAAAGGATTTTTTTATTACATACAATATGCTACTATGTCTGGATTTAAAACGCGATTTTATGAAAAACGGATCAAAATATCGATTAAAATAAATTATACTTTTTTTGTACAAAAATGATGAAGAAATCAAACTGTCAAAGCAAAATTTGCATTAGATGCAAAAAATGTCTCACCCGGTATAATTCCGACTTTTAAAAAAGCTGTTTACCTATGAAAAGAAGCATTAGAATGAGGTTATTTAGTTGCCCAAATATCATTGGTACTGTTACAACAGTTTCAACGTTATAACTAAAATCAGTTTTTTTTTAATTCTAACTTTGAAGATCAATATCTCCCTAAAGAAGCGCGATAGAACTTTATTTTATATGAACTACTGTACTAACGTACTAACATTATTTTGGCTTACTTTATCACCCTGTACCTATAGTTAGTAATAGACACCAAGGTGTGTATGGTGCGTCAACCTGTATTATAAAAATCAAGCCTTTCAGAATGTTCCCGAACCTGTAAAATAAACAGAAAAATTAAAGACGTCAAATAGGTATTTTTTTCTACTTTTATCGTTAATATTTGTCCATGTCATAGAGATAGAAATAAATCTGGATGATTTGGGTTCCCTTAGTAATTTTTTAAAAGTATAAAATTTAAAAAATGTATTAAAAGGAAATGTTACAAACAAAAATTTTAAAAAACATTTTAGTGGTAACATACAGATAAAAATAAGACCATAGTTTTATATAAAAGCATAGACAAAAATTTAAATTTTGGTAGTATTTATAGATTAGCCCTATATGCTTGGCAACTTTATTAGCCTCTAAGACACATTTTTACAAAAATTATTACAATAAAACAGATCTTTTTATATACTACGGGAATGTAGGTAAAATAAAGCATAATATTTTATTTAAAAAAACAACAGACAAATTATGCTCTTATAATATAGTGGTTAGTAAGTACTAAATTTTATATACATACTCGCCGACTCGTACACACTTCGTTGGGCGTTAATTATATTATTTCCTAAACTTTTGTTCAATCATAATAAAATATAGCCTATAGCATTACTGAATGCGGTAGCTTTCTGATTGTAAAGAATGTTATAATCGGTTCAGTATTACCGAAGATTAGCCCTTTAAAAACAAACAAACAAAGTTACAAACTTTACCTCCTTATAATATTAGTATAAATTGAAAGAACTTCTTTAGAGGGTATAATCTGACAAAAAGTTTTTAATATCAATATATTAACATATTAGTTATTCCTGCTGTGTCATTATCATATGGTTTATGTTTATATCACAGATATTGAACGAGAATTTTTCCTTTGAGGAAATCTTGACTAAAGCCAATGTATTCATACTTTCTGTATTATTTGCAAACATTCAACAGTAAGGAATTAGTAGATTGAACGCGTCGTAGCATTTAACTATTAGCGCATATACCTAGCGCACCATCCTTTGAAAAAAATTTATTGATAAAAAAATATTTAAAAAATTCAACAACACAATAAAAAAATAGTATACGAGAGGTCACAGGACAAAGGTACATAAAAAAGGTCGTGTAAATTCTTACAGTACAACTGTTTTAAGAATATGCTGAAAAAAAGTTTGGCTTAGCCAATTATACATAAGTTTTAATAATTTAATATGTAATATAAAAAAGAAATCAACGGCCCATTGTGATTCCAAGCGGTCACTCATCTAAGTCAGTATTGAATTTACCAGCAGGCTGAGTAGGCTGGAGCCTAGGGCTGCAGATTTACTTGATAAAAATGTAAGTGGGGACCTTTTTTTTGCTTTTTAAAATTTTTTCTCCAAGGCAAAAATAAATAAATTGGGGACGGCAAAAATTAATAGCCTACGGGTAGCAAATATTTAAATCTGTCACTGATCTAAGTATAAACCGTGCCCGACGTCGGCGTCGCTTGACTTTAGTGATTGGAAGGAAAGTGATATGTCAACGTGGTATGGCCGTTACTTGCAAAAATTAAAACTCGGTAAATAACTTTAGTTTCAAATTTGCAACAAAAAATAATTTTGTTTTCATAAACCAAAAAATAAAACAATAAAAAAAGTAGCAGTAAAAGGTCTCCAACCAAGGGATCATTAAAAAAATCGTATTGATGAGGTATAACTTTCTTACGAACTTACTGACTTGTTTTTATTTTTTATTTTTTGGCAATTTACTCTTGGTATTATTTTGCTAATGCATTTTATTAAAGAGATATTTGTTCAGAAAAAAAAATCTTTTGGAGGTCAATGGTTGGGCCACCTTCTTAAATATTATGAGTCAGTTAGTTTTTTTTCTATTGCTTTGGTGAAACCCCTAAAATTACAACAACTTATTTTTTTCTTTAATTATTTTAAAATAATTCTTTTAAAAGTTCTCAGCTCTATACTGGCGATTCATCACATTGTATTTTCAATATACAATAATGTACACCAAGTCAAATTTTGCCGACAAAGAATAAAATTTAGTTATAACTATTGGGAGAATTTACGCTGGCCCATTTTGCACCACTTTTTTATGAACAGCCGTGACGACAAAGAGTGCCGTCCACTGCGCCTTTCTCACTTGCCCGAAATGCGCTGTTGGCGATCTATGTAAATTTTACTAGGAGCAGATGAGATTTTAACCTAAAATCGATTATTTTTGAAAATTACGTTTATAAAAAAAATATGATGTTTGCTAAAATATCACATGATGGTAAAAATAATAAAATAAAAATGGAAAGGCGGCAGACTGCTTATTTTAAAGTTTTTATTAAAATTGAGATTAAAAAAAAATTTTTTTGAAATTTACTTTTTCAAAAAGTCTGCCTTCTAGTAATTCAAGTAAACAACCCATACACCAAAAATGGCGATTCTAACTTTTTTTTTTGTAAGAATAAAACCATTATGGTTTAACCGTAATACTGCCCTGTATTTCTCAGAATTCGGTAAAAATAGTAAATACTACATTTTAAACTAATACGTTGGTTTAGTGACAAATTAAACTTTAAAATACAGAAATAATAAGTTATTAAATGATTGCCTATAAAATGACAATATTTATGCGGAACTTGTTTTAGCTTTTTTCATTTGATTAAATCTAACAACAAGCAAAACATACTTATTAATTTGAACTGTAATTTATCTAAAATATCATAAAAGCCTTAAAAACAAATATTTAGGTTGGTAATAAACATTTGTTTTTCTTAACGTTGACGATATGACGGTATGATCATTATCGCAGGAATCATGCAAAATCCTCTAAGTTGTTTTGTAGTTGCGCAGGCTTGGGATCTTTACCATCCTATACCCATGAATTTTAAGAAAACAAGCCGATCTATTACCAACTTAAGTATTTAACTTTTAAGGCTTTTTTGATATTATGCATGCCAAATTACAGTTAAAATTAATCAAAGATGCTTTTTGTTAGATTTGACCTAAATATGAAAAGCGGAAACAGCTTTTGTATAAAAATTGTTATTTAATAAGTAAACTCATTTGATCATTTAGTACTTGCTGATTTTTTTCTGGTATTATTTTAATAAATTTATGTACTTATTTTAAAATGTAGAGCTTACCGAATTCTGAAAAATACAGGGAGTCGCACTACGGTTTAAACCATAATATGAATTTGAAATAAAGTAGGTCTTTAAAATTTTTAATATTAAAATATCAAAGAGACCGCGTCAAAAAAATGTATGTTAGTGATGCTAGGGGATTTTTATTGAGCTCTGCTTGGTTGATTAAGTAATCTAATAATTTAAAATGTAAAGTTAATTATTTTTATCAAATTTTAAAAATTCAAGGTCCGTATTAGGATTAAACCTCAATAGATGATGACAAGCACTCATCTGAATTGGGTAATAAAATTGGCTTTGTAGTAAATCTTGATATTAGACTCATCTGGACCGTATTTAAAATAGGGTTGATGTTGGTCCTACGAAAACGGAACGTCGCCCAGTTTAAATAAAGTATCACCATTACAATTCCGTTGTGGTTAACGTTATTCTGAGACTGCGCAGTAACGCAAACATGATCCGTTATCGTTATTAACCATACCGGACTCCTTTAATTACGGATGAATACCGAAGAGCTTATCTTTATCGTTATCGTTATTGTTAAACTGCGTGGCTGCCGGATTGTAGAAATTTTAATATCAATTATTTAAAAAGTTAAAATTTTAATGCCGTATTAATTAATATATCATTTATACATAGGCTCAAATTAGTGAAAAATCTATAGCAGTAATAAAAATCAAATAGTGTTAAGAAATTAAAACGGACTTGCACTTTTACGGATATTCTAAATCAGTAATTAATTTAGATATCACAATCTGGCACACTTGCTTTTTATTCTACTACCAAACCTAACCTTACTTTTTGTGTTTTGCTTATACTGTATTGTTTGCATCTACTTTAAAAAACGAAATCAACAGAAGTGTTTGCATATATTTAAATAATAATTTATATCTTATGAAGAATAAAAGTAAATACTGATTTTTGTTAACTTTAAAATCGGTGAACCATAGGCAAAAATAAGGTTATGTGTCGAAAGCGCAGACGCAAAATAAATTTCTTAAAAGAGGCTGCAAAATCTCTGTCTAAAACTGCTGCCGTAATCGTTATGTTTAATAACGATAAACCATAAGGAGGCCAAAAACGTCTGTTATTTTAAGAGGTGCAAAATTGATGTTTGATAACAAACTGAGATTTAGTCAACACATATCTAACCTAAGCAAAAAATCTTATATGTCATTAAAAATGTTGTACGCAAACAAGCATATTCTTAACTATAAAGTTAGAAAAAAACTCTGTGAATCACATATAATCTCAGTGCTATCTTACTGTAGCACACTGTACTATCCGTGTCTAACACAAGATGATAGACAACGGCTACAAAGGATACAAAACAACTGTTGTCGCTTTATTTTCAATTTAAAAAGTATGACCATATATCTGAGAAAATTAATCAATTAAATTGGTTAAACATGAATAATTTATTTAAAAACCAGTTGTTAGTATTACTATACAAGCTACTAAAAACATCAACCCCATTCTATCTAAGATCTAAGCTGCATTTTCGAAGTGATGTTCACAATATCCCTATCAGGTCTGATACTCTTACTATGCCTCAACACAAGAAAACTATATTTCAACGTTCTTTTACCTATAATGCGGTTAAATGTTTTAACGAATTCATATCTAGCTTTGCATGTCCATCTATAGCATTGTTTAAGAAAAAAGTAAAATTAATCCTTTCTAACAAACAGTGTCATCAGCGAGAGGTTAGGTAAATAATTGTGTATTTAGTATATTGTAATATTTATATACATTTATATATTTGATATTAATACCAATATAATTGTAAATTTATTGTCTAATTGTTATGTGGATATTTAGGTTTATTTATCTTACAAGGGTTAAGTGTTGAGTAGCTGATTCTAATTAGCTAGACTCCGCCCTTTAGGAATTGTAAATTTTATAATTCTTAATAAAGACTTTATTATTATTATTATTATTATTA